>PVKB01000157.1:0-164586 GCA_004027205.1 Ctenodactylus gundi
CCCCCCCACCCCCCCACATACATACATACACACACACAAACCCACCCACCCACACCCTATCTGAACCTAGATCCAAAGGGAGAGTCTCAGTTGCAAAGTTTACTTTTAAAAAGGTCAAGTTATTCTCCCTTAAGTTCCTGTAGACAGGTGATTTTAGAGATAGAGGTCTCCTGAGAGCTAAAGGAAATGCTATTATAATACAAATAAACCTTCATGCAACCCAGCTGTGACATTTGATACCACAGAGAATATGAGTGCAAATACACACCACCACTCTGCCTTTTCTCAAACAAAAAGAGATTCGTCAGAAACAACTATAACTCGCTGGGACAAAACCTGAAACATGTGAATTTCTATTTCTAGTTGAAAGGATGATGCTGGGGGTGGGTGGCAGCAGTGGGCGGCAGAATAGCTACCAAACAGAAATATTACGATCAATCTTTGGCAAACATTTCCAAAATGGAAAGTCAAAGACGACAGAGAGAAAGAGGAACCAGTTTAAGTCAGTCATTAAGCCTCTCAAACGAAGTGTTCTTCCGTTAAAGTCTCTATTACACAGTGATTAAATGTGCTCCCACACAGTTCTGATTAAAAGCGTTTTGTGGGACCCATTTCTCCAATTCTAGTCCTATAACACTTAATGTTCCCTCCAAAATTGCTTTGGGGAAAGCAATCTCCTGTCAGGGAAATGAATTCAAAAGTGTTTCTCTGTAAGGGCCGAGGGAAATTCACACCTTCAATCCACAACTTGGAAAATAGCAAGCTTTAGATTGCTTTTAGAAGTTTGCAAAATAAATTCAAAAAGGAGCCCGATGCTGAATGAGATAATCTTTAGACACTTCTCAGTATACTCTCAGGCTTCACAACTATCATTACTGATACTCTTTGGTAAGGATGTACTTATTGCCCAAGTGAACTATCCGAATAGCATGTTTTGTAAGCATCAGATCTTATAAAACGATCTCCTTTTCAGAGGCAGTATTTTAACCTTTTGCCTTTACAACTTTCAGATGCCCTATGTATTTACACTGGGAGCATGCACGACTGAATGTTCAGCTGCAGACTGAAGTACTGGATCTTTCCTGGTGTTTTCTAGCACGAACATCTCCCTCCAAAGGGCAGCCTCCACAGGACTCCTGGACAATCATGTATATTGGGACAACTTACTTGCTCTTGTGTCCACTTAAAATAGACCTCCCACAGCTTCTTTCACACACCACCACGGTCATATTCTTCTTTCCTTTAAGTTGACTCACTAACAAAATTTTTCGATCAGGAGTAGGGAACTTTTTTCCTGCCAGGGGTCATTTGGATACTTAGGACATCCTTTTCAGGCCATCCAAACTGATCAATTTATAAATCAGCCAGCAATATTTGGTGAAAGTTTTAACGAAGTCACTCTGAATGCAATGACTGAACTGCTTCTCTCTGGGGACAAATGATCTTGCAAGCCCTATACAGCCTGCGGGCCAGATGGTCCTCACCCCTGCCACAATTTCAGGAAATCATTCATAGCGGGGGCTGCTTGATAGAGTTGAGTGATGTCCAGATTCTGTCTTGCCCTCCTGTCTACATTTGTGTTCATATGAAATAAGGACTGGTTACTTGCTCATATTTTCCCTACAGCCATGATATCCATGTTTTTGTTTTCCCTACCAGTAAAAGAGGTTATATTCAACATGTATACTTTTATTTATAAAAATACATGCATGTACATATATGTAGACATATGTAATCTACATCACACACACTAAAGAACTTTGTCATGGTACTGGAATAGAGCCCAGAGCCTTCACAGTCAGGTACATACATCCCCAGCCCATTTTCATTCTTTCTTTTGAGACAGTCTCGTTACATCACTAAGTTGCCTGGGGTAGACTTGAATTTTTGATCCTCTTGCCACAACTTCCCAGAGTACTAGGATTATAGACCTGTGCCACCGGATGCACCTAAGGTACTTGAAAAAGTTTTGGCTTTTGTTTGTTTTTTTGAGACAGGTTCTCACTCTGTAGCCCAGGCTGGTCCTGAACTCACTATGGAGCCCAGGCTGGCTTTGGACTCATAGGAATCCTCCTGCCTCAGCCTCCCACGTGCTGGGATTACAGTTGTGCGCCACCACGCTGGGCTTACATGGTGCTGGGGAAATGAAGTCAGGTATTTAGTGCTTGACTTACTGCTTACTAGGCAAGCACTTTAACCACTGAGTCATTCCTCCAGCAATAAAAATTTGAACTAAATATGAACAGAACTTCTGATCATTTTTGAAATCACCAGATTAGATACAAAAGTAAGACCCAAATGTGATGATGTCTCAAACTCATTTGGACTTTTTTTAGGTACTGGGGATTAAACCCAGGGCCTTCACACTGAACTACACCCCAAGCCCTTTTTCAAGTACATTTTAAATCTGAAACAAGACCTGGTGTTTTGCTTTTGATGAACATTAGGGTTTTTTTTTTTTTTTTTTTTTTTTTTTTTTTTTTTTTTTTTTTTTTTTTTTTTTTTTTTTTTTTTTTTTTTTTTTTTTTTTTTTTTTTTTTTTTTTACCTTGGAGCTATTATGAACAATACTACTATGAATACTTTTGATGTTAAGGAGACATGGGGTGGATACCTGGCACAATCTCTTGAAGCAGTACCAACACTCAATGGAGTAAGTGTTGGGCATATCAAAGTTACGCCCCACTGTGAGGGGTTTTCGGCTCCACAAATGCTATAACCTGTGCAGGAAATTATAGTACCTCAAAGAAAGCTCAGTTTCTGACAACGGGCCAATTAGCCATGATAAGCTGAAGGGTACATGCCACACAGCTAGTCTGATGGCCTGCACACTGCCAAGTCTGCCCAAGACTCTGGTGCCAACTACAAGTTTAGGAGTCTTCCCAAACCACCCTTGGGTTCAACAATTCACCAAAGAGACTTTTATAACTTGCTAAACCCTATGATCCTCATAACTACATTTGCTACAAGAAAAGGTTACATCCTAATTAACTAAAGATGCACAGGACAGAGAGGCAGAGTGCTAATGACTTCAAACATGAAGCTCCCACTATCCCCAGGACACATTGCTCTTCTGGTATTGAGGTGTAAGGACAGGCACAGAGCATTGCCAACAATATTCTGTACACACTGCCCACCCAGAAAGCTCTCCCAAAGGTTGATGTCTGAGTTTTTATTGGGGTTTTATTACATAGACACAATTGATAAAGCTGTAGTTCAGGTCAGTCTCCAGCCTCTGCCACCCCCTCATCACATCGTGGGTTTCTGGTGAGTTCATCAGTGACAGACTATCTAGTGTGACTTGCCCCACTCTGAATCATTGCCATAGTTTAAACTATCAGGTGCCTCACATGAGGCCCACCATGAGTAACAAAACCACTCCCATCATTCCATAAATTCTGAGAATTCCCAGTTTACTTCTAGAAGCCAGGACAAAGGTTAGGCCACTCTTGTTGAGCAAGGCCAAATTCCTTCCTACACAAGGCCTTTTCCCTTTTTCTGTATAAGACTCCTGGATTTTCAAGTAACCATTACAGGGGAGCCGTTCCACTATTGATTGAAATTATCTGCCCATGGGGATAGAGAGTCAAAACAGAATTTAAGGTGATTTACAGAAAACAGAGCAATGCCACATTTTCCGTGTATGTGATATTGCAGAACAGTTTTTTTTTGCAACAAAAAAATCAATGTGTTCTTCATTATTGGTAATTCCTTTTTACCCCACACCCCTTCTTTCATTAAAATGAGTGAAAAGAGAATCATTTACATTTTAGTACAAAATAGATTTTTGAAGCTTTTCATAGAGCTGATACTCATGATAGAAAAGCTTTTCGGGTTGCAAGAGCCTGAGTGGTTTCAGTATCAAAAGGAAAGGCCCTGAAGGCTTCAGAATAGACACAGAAACATCTAGAAGATGACCAGATCAATCAGAGCCGCTTAAAGCTATATAAAGTCTTCCCAGGACTAGCAGAGCAGAGAGTCAGGGGGGAAAAAGAAGCTTGTGAATGTGATTGTAAGATGAGCTCCATTCTCTGCACGATCTCTTCCCATCCGCACCCAGGCAAAGAGCATGAAAGTGGCGAGACAGTCAAAAATTGCTTTCAGCAGATCCTCTCCATGCCCTAGTCATGGCCCCTTGGCCTTCCAGTGGCTCCCACTGATCAGTGCCTGCAAGGTCCTCTTACTACGCCCAAGCTGCTTTGCTTCATGCAGTAGACACAGCTACCAGGGAGTCAACTCAATGAGATCAGCTCTCAGTCAAAAATTATTATTATGATTGCTTTCCCTCATTATAAATCATAGATTCCTTTTTTTTATTTGTAGTACTGGGGATAGAATCCAGGGTCTTCATAGTGAACTACATCTCCCAGCAATTTTTTTATGTCTCAGTTTTTGAGACAGGGTCTCACTAGTCCAGGCTGGTCCAGAGCTCATAGACATCCCTACAGGCATGCACCACCATGCTCTTTTATGTGATGTTAGGGAACTGAACCAAGCTTTGCACGTGCTAGGCAAGTGCCTTAACTACTGAGCTCTGTACCCGGTCCTATCATTTTTGAGACAAGGTCTTGTTACATTGTCCAGGTTGCGCTTGAACTTGTGATCCTCCTGTGTCAGCCTCCCAGAATGAGGATCACAGGCCTATGCTACCAGGCCCGGTGTGTAGCTCACGACTGACATCCTATTAGGCTTGTCCAACCCACTGCTTGTGGGGCAGCTTTGAATGGAGCCTAACCCAAATTCGTGAACTTTCTTAAAACATGATGAGATTTTTTTGGCTTTTTTTTTTGGTAACACAATTGCATTAACTATATTAGATATTCTTACATGGAGACCAAGACTATTCCTCTCCACTCAGTGTGGCCCAGGCAAGTCAAAAGATGTGTCCTTCACACGTTGAGTGGGACAATACTGAGATGTATGTTTTATACTCTCAAGTGTTGCCCATGGAGTTGTCTGGCTTAATAAAATATCTTACCTGTTTTACCTTTTTCAAATCCCTCCCACCCCCACCTCTTTTCTCCACCTACAGGAGATTTCTTTACCTCTCAAATAAAGTACTTATAACAGAAACCTTTCCTCAGTCTACTTCTTCAAGTGCCCAAGTGGAGATAAAACTCTTTCCAACAATTTTAAGAAGCTAAAGTTTCTGTTTAATTGGCTCAAGAACAAGGAGAGAATGGCTCGCCATACATAATCATTAGAAGTTTCTGTGGTTCTTTGCAATGGATTTGCTGATTAACTGAAACTTCTAACACTTAGGGCAGACAACTGCCCTCATGTACTTCATAATTTCTTGCTGTGAGATCATCCCCAGCAAGAATTAACTTCCATAAAAGTCTTCCATACACCCCGGGTAAGGGAAGTGCCACAACTGCATTACCTTAACATTCACCTCTGCTGTGGCCGTGTGAATTTCAGAGTATCAAGATCAGTTTCTGCTATTGTTGGAAGTGGGGTGTGCGTGTGTGTGTGTGTGTGTGTGTGTGTGTGTGTGTGTAATACTGGAGATGGAATGCAGCCCCGTTTTTTAAAAATCATTATTTGAAATAGGCTCTAAGTTATCAAGTTGTTTAGTCCTGGCTCACACTTGTGACATTCCCACGTCACCCTCCCAGCACGTGCTGGCAGTATAGACCTGCACTACTGGACCTGTTTTTAAGTGAGTTTTTCACCAGAAGATACACACATGTCCAGCTATAGAAACTCATTTTCACCTCCAGGCAGGTATAAAAGCAGAACTCTTTTTCTACCAGTGAGCACACTGTGTGCATTCTATTTTACTGTTTGACAAAGGGACAAGGAAGCCCCTTCCCAGTGCCCACCTGTACTTAGAGAAATCTCGTTTCAGTTTTCTGATTTGACTTGACTTTGAGCCTAGGTTCCAGGGCTCTCTTTAGCCCCTGCAGTGTGTACTTAGGATATTCAGGCCCAGTACTCCAAAAGCTATCTGGTTTCGGTTCCTTCCCACTGCCTTGAGGCAAGGGAACTTCTTTTGAACCCAACAGTGCTTGAAAAGTTTTTTTTTTTTCTTCATATCTTATCTAAACATTAGGACTGGAAGAAGGGATTCCAGCCTCTTGCACACAAAAATAATTACCATGAATCAAAGAAGCATAAACTCTCAGAATATCTTCCATCTGACAATGAAGAATTTTTTTTTTTTTTTTTTACATTCTGTAGAGTGGAATAGCCCTTCGTGGTCCACTGTGAAAGTGGAGCTTCGTTTCCCCTTAGGCGTCCCAAAGCCTACTCAAGACAAGAATCTTCAAAGAGGGATTAAAGCCTTTAATTTTTAAGCACATAGGCTATGTTTCAAGATTTCAAAAATTCAAGGAAGTCAGGTGTGACAGCACACATCTGTAATCTTACCACTTTGGGAAGAAGAGGCAGTAAGATTACAAGCTTGAGCCCAGCCTGGGCAATTTGGCAACTTAGCAAGACCATGTCTCAAAATCAAAAATAAAAAATTGGGCTGGGATGTAGCTCAGTGCAAAGGTCCTGGGTTGCACCCTAATACCACAAAATAAAAAAATGAGTAAAACTAAATAAGTTCAAGGAAGAATTTCCTAGGCAGATCTTGTGATCACTGTACCTGAGCTATTCCTTTCACCGAAATCTCTCTTGGAGAAAAGCTCTTTCCCAAAACATGGTCCAAGACGGAGGACTAGCTTTGACATAGTACAGGTATAGCCTAAAATTTCTCTCCCAATTTCCCAGAAAATTAACCTCACGGAGCCACAGGTCCTTTCCTGTTCCTTGTGGTGGCTTTCCAATCTTCAGAGGTGGTCTAGAACGTGCAAAACCCAGGGGCTTTTATAGTCAAAGGGTGTAATGACAAAAAGTGGTTGTCAAAAATTAAAAGCATGGCTCTCCTACAATATAAAATGAACATATGTCAAAGATGTTATTTAGTTTATGGATGAGAAAATCAATAAGATGGTAAGGCTGGTTCAAAAGTATGCTGAAAAGGAAAGGAACTTTGAGATAGCTTTGTTTTTTCTTAATGTCTTTTTTGTTTTTTGTTTTTAGACAGGGTCTCGCTCTGTATTCCAGGCCGGTCCTAAGCTCATGGTAATCATGTAGCATCAGCCTTCGAAGTGCTTAGGTTATAGGTGTGCACCACCACACCTAGCTTATGTGGTGCTGGGGAACTGAACCCAAGGCCTTGCGCTAGGCAAACACTTTAACTGCTGAGCTACACATCCAGCCCTGAAATAAGTTAATAAATCTAGGCATAAAACTGGTTGATATATGAAGTACATTTGAAGTAACTTTGGCACCTTACTCTTTTACTGGACAGACAATTAACAAATGCAGAGGTTGAGCCCTTAGTTAATAGTGGCAAAATTGCACACAGATACATGCCCCTACACAATTACACAGTACTTGGGTGTTCCTGTCAACATCCTGGTGGCCTGGAAAACATGCAACTTGATATCCTTATTGACCATGTTTTAAGTAACGTGTCTTGACAATAGCTAGGGCACCTTGCAATGCAATATTCTAGCTTTTGAGGAACTATCTAAATTCTCTAGGACTCAGTTTTTTCATGCGTAAGATTGGGGTAATAGTGTCTGCCTTATCTATTTTATTTTTCCTCACATTTTAAGTAACGGAGACCAAGTAAGGATACCCCTAGGTAGAAAAAAGGGGAGGTGAGGACATCTTATACTCGTGACTGGGCACAGAGACACAAGGCTACTAGGATATAGGCAAGAAAATGAACCAGAGTTTGGGGCCCCATACTTGGGGTGAGCGGTAGAAAGTCTAGCAGAAAAGCAGCAGCTAATCTAAGGAGGAGACAAAAGAAGAAACCCAGAGTTAAGGACTGGAGATGTGTCTCAGTGGGAGAACACCTGCCTAGCATGCTTGACATCCTGGTTTCAATCCCTAGAAGTACAAAAGCAAAATACACTCACCCCTCCCCCGCAAACATCTATAAGGCCAGGAACATGTTATCAGCCAAAGGCACACACAAGTTTGGTAAAAAATTTTTCAAAAAATGAAGATGTGAGAAAAAAGGGGATGAGAGTAAATTAGAACCTGTGTCACAAAAGGTGGCAGCCTTCGCATGGTTCAGTTTTGTGAGTGACGTGGGCCAGCACATCCTTGGAAGTTAGAGCTACCCTGGAACGTGGAACAGTGTAAAGATTAGGAAAGTTTTCCATCTGGCATCTTGTGCATTATTTAAAAATAGGACATGCTTAAGAAATTGTAGTCCCAGCACTCTGTGAGGCTGAGGCAGGAGGATTGCAAGTTCAAGCCCAGCCTGGGCATTTTAGTGACTTAGGAAGAGATTCTGTCTGGAAATCAAAAATTAAAAGTGGTCTGGGTGTGTAGCTCAGTGCAAAGACCCTGGGCTTGATCTTCAGTACCACCAAAAAAAAAAAAAAAAAAAAGGTAGTGATTATTACACTTTTTCTCTCACTGCAGATTGTAGGTGGGGCAGTTTCCTTTTGAGAGAAACAGCATTCATTAAAAAAAAAAAAAAAAAAAAAACAAAAAACAAAAAACCAAAACCTCCGTGACTCGTTTACTACAGAAGGTAGTCCTATTACTGGAGAATTAGGTGGACATCTGTTGTTTTTGCCTGTTATGGCAAACAAGAAGATACTCCACTTGCATCTTCCCTCAATAAAGAGTGTGTTTATCAGCTGCAGAACAGTGCCAACTGACAGCTTCCAACTGCAGTGACTTCAGGAGCTGCCTCAGCACATAATTGTGAAGCCCTGCTCTTTTAGAGATACAATAATGTCACCACAGTGACTTGGCCAGTTCTGCTGAACATAGGTCTTCATTAGCAGACAGTCTTTGTTCTTGGCTCCCTGCTGAGCTGGCTGAGACCTTGTTGTACAGGCTCTCTGGCAGATTCTATTTCCTCCTTCACCTTTTTCAAGAGATGTCAGAAGTGCATCACTGTGTGAAGACTTTCTCGGGTGAGTCTTCGTCCCTCTTTATTTGTCCCATGCGTGAAACCCCTCCAATCGCTTTTTGCACTCTCTTCCCTTCTCATTTTTTGCTTCCCAGAGGATGTGAATCCACACAGTGGTACTGAAAGTAGTCAGAGAAAGCAGGAGAAAACATGGGTTCAATCCACAGTAGGGCCAAAAAGGGGGGCGGATGTGGACTGGATCACTGGTCACCTCACCTGACCAGTAATGAGGACCCCGCCCTGGATAGTAAGATAGTCCCTGGCCTAATATTGCAGCCTCTTTGCTAAAAGTTCCACTGGTGGTGATCTGGGAGAAAGTTCTGCTGAGGGCTTGGTAAAAAGATTTGAAGGGTCCTTAGTGGGGTGATCTCAATACATACAAGAACAATGGAAACGCAGGTGGGAAGACTCGAAAGCCTCTTTGGTAGTTTACAAAGGCGCTCTTATCTCCTGCAGTGGGAACACAGGAAAAGCTGAGCACAAAACTCATGATTTAATAGTTACATTCATTGGCCTTCCAAGATGTCTGAAGCCTTCACTGAGACAATCTATATATAACAAGGTCAGAGTCTTGTTTCAGGCAATGTTGGACTGTGACAATGGGGTAGGGACGAGAGTGCTTGCCAGGATCTTGTGAACAGTGAGAACTTTCAGAATTTGCCTACTCCTCCCTGTTAATCACTTCTACTGGCATGAAGTGCTGAGTCTGATAAGGATGCCAGAAAGGGGCCATCCCCCACGGAGTAGCAAGGCCTGTTCAGCATGTGCTGACAAAGGCTAGGGGAGGAACAGTAGATGGGATTTTGAGGGTGGGTGGTCAACGAGGCTAAAAACTAACATTGGGTAAAGGAGAGTACTGAGCTTCTATAACTATCAGAGGACACTCTGGCAAGGTCCTCAAGGGATAGGGCAAACTCACTGCTGGGTGACTTGTAGATTTCCAGAGAAAGTTGTAGCCCTTGCTGAGCTATGTTGAAATGATAAATTGCCATAAGAAATGGCACAGCAAGGAATAAAGAGTATGAGAGAAGTGCCTGCATGCACGCGCGAGCACACGCACACAATCACACATATATAACACTTGAGGCCAAAACATCCACCAGTGAATTACACCCCGTGTTTTAGCCAGAAAAGTACATTATTCAAAGGCCTTCAGAAAACTACTGGATGGTCATTGGCATTACTGAGACATTTATTGGGGGCTTCCTCGGCATGCTGGCCTGGGTTAAAACAGAAGGGCTGCCACAAAACTTGACTTATTGATAAGAACATGGATGATGGGACTCAAAAGCAGGCCAAGTGGTGGTGCTTAATCACCAGAAGCCATAGGGGTGCAATTATCATTATGCCCTGAGCGGTTGGAGTGGCTGCGCGGGGGCCTTAACTAGCAGAGAATTTGAAGATGGTTAAAAGCTACAGTTCCCTAGGGACAAAAGTGATGGGCACACAACCAGGGCGCTGCTTAATCAAAAGGGAACAAGAGCATACGCGTAGCGGACTTCACGTGTGGCTCTACTAAAATGTCCTGACTCATTGTCTACTTCCTAGAGCTAAGCCAGTTTTTAGGACCAGAAAAACTACTCCCTACAGGGATGGCCAGGGCACAAGACCTCCCAGTCCCCAGAAGAAAGGATCCTGTACCACTGCGGCAAGTCGATACCATGACAATTTCCCCAGTGCTTTCCTAATGGGATTGGCTGCCTACTCAGGTGACTGCTACATTGGGGAAAAGAGAAAGTGAAGACAGTCTGAGGATTATTGGAGAGAGGATCTGAGTTGATACTGAGCTCTGGAGACCCACAACATTGTCACACCCCTCTGTTACAGTTGAGGCATATAGGGGCCAAAATCTAGCTTACAGTATTTCTGTTAGTTTTATGGGCTCACCTGATGGTCACTTTCCTAGTCCCTGAATTGACAATTGGGATTATTGTACTTGGCAATTGATTTAACTTCCATCCTGAATATTTAGCTTGTGTAGAGCCAAGAACTAGCACAGTGAAGCCCAGGCAAACGAAACACATTTCCCTTTTAATCACCTACCTTTTCTCCAGCAGCCAAGGTTGTAACCCTCAAACAATATTGAATCCAAAATGAATAGCAGGGATTAGTTCTACCCTTAAGGACTGAGGATGTCACAAATGCTTTTGTTTGCTCATCTGGCCCCCACAGAAACTGGATGGGTCCTCAGGAATTGGCACGGATCACTGCGAGTGATGAGCCCTTGCACAGCAGCCATGCTAAATTTGGCATCTATATTAGAAGAGATTAACATAGCCTTAGGACACAATATGCTGCCTTTAATTTACATGCTTTTTCCTTTTTCCTCTTTCTGTTTTTCTTTGTGATGCTGGGATTGGAACCCAGGGCCTTTGTGCTATGCTATATCCCCAGACCATTTTGGGTTTTAAGTTTTGAGACAATGTCTCACTAAATTGCCCAGGCTCGGCTCACACTTGCAATTCTCCTGCCTCAGCTTCCTGGAGCATGGGGATTACAGTCCTGCCTCACTGGTCCCAGCAAAACATGCTCTATTTAAAAAAAAATCCTAGTCAGAAAAGATGATCAGAATAAGTTATCATTTACTTAGAATGGACAAAAATATACAGTCACAGTTTCACCACAATGCTAGCTATGTACATTTGCCTGTCTCTGTCATAACATCATCCAGAAAGATATGAGAATTCCCAAGCAATGTCACATGGAACCATTACATTGTTGGTACCATGCTGATAGAGAAGGGTGAGAGAGAGATAGCCAGCGGCAATCTTACATATCCATAAAAACAAGTTAAGGGTCTAGTGGTTAGGACATGCTAAGTAACCCTCTGTAAAGTAAAAATCAATTGTTGAATCTTTAATTCTTTGCACACAGAAGGGAAACCATCACACCTGGTAATCTCTTTAGGCCTTATAGGTACAATACCTGCCCTAGCTGGGAATCCTATTCCGGGCATAAACTGGTGACACAAAAGTTTCCAACTCTGAATAGGCCTAGAGTTGGAAAGGGGCTCTGAAGAAGTCCAGAATACAGTGCAATCAATCCTCCCGAGTCAGCAGACTCACTGGTGTCAGAAGCATCAGTGGTAGAAAAAGTTGTAGTGTGGAGTTTATGCTAAGGTGCAGTGAGAGTGTTACAACTGTCCTATGTTATTCTCACTAGGCTTCCAGGCGTGGTGAGATGTAGTGGCTACCACAGGACACCAAATAACCATGTATTGAGAAATGCCTGTATTAGCTAGGATCTCTCACAAACATGAAGTCACAATGTGGGTGCACCTAGCAACAATCCATTACAAGATAGAAATTCCACTTCTAGAATCAATTCTACATGGGCACAACAGACATGAGGAAGCAACCTGAGCAGGTGAGCCAAGCACCATGGCATGACTGTACCAGAACCCTTCTCTCAGCCCACATGTATGGCTAATCATAGGTCCTGTATAATCAACCACATGAAGGAGAAACACGTCCAACTTTAGTTACAGATGGTCTAGCTTGATGTTTAGATACAAGCTGAAAATGAACAGTGGTTACTCCATAGCCATGCTCAGGGTGGCATTTAGAGACAGTAGCTTAGGGGGGTCGGGGAGGGGCAGGAGAGCCAAATGTGGAGGGGAAGGCAATGTAATGCTGATGTGATATCTACGTGCACAAAATACTCAAGTTCAGTGTAACCATTGTATATCACACATATATACTAATAGAAAGGGGGGAAAAGACAGTGGCGAAAGAACTCTTCCTAATGGGCAGAACCAGAAGAGAACCTGTGCTGCACTTTGCACAGAGAAAGAAAAAAAAAGAGACAATGTGAAAATATGTGCACAGATGTGGTCATGGGCTATGTAGGTTGACCTGGACAGCTGTTCAGGAAACTAGAAAGGAAAAAATATAAAATATTTTCAGGCGAGGAAATTGGGGTAGAGGAAAGGAAATGGGTCCAAAGATCGAGGATCTCTGTATGCCAGGTCGACACCCACTAGAGACCATCCATTATGGAGCAGGCGCTGAATGATCAAGTGCAATTCAATGGAGGGAAACATAAAAGTAACTATGCCTAGACAGGTGTGTGACAGTGCATGCCTGTAATCCCAGTACTTGGGAGGCTGAGGCAGGAGAATTACAGGGCGTTCAAAGCCAGCACGGGCTACATAGTGAACTCAGGACCAGCTTGGACTGCAGAGTGAGATCCTCTTTCAAAACAAAACAAAACAAGCTATTCTTAAGCTTCTCAATCATATGAACCAGTAATAATAATAATAAAAACAATAAAAACTTTTATTACTTGAAGCCAGATGTGGGGGTACAACACTCTTGGAAGACAGAGGCAGGAGGATTGCAAGTTCAAGTCCAACCTGGGCAACTTAGTGACTTAATGACATCCTCTCTCAAAATAGAAATAAAAAAGGGCTTGGGGCTTAGCTCAGAAAGAAGGCCCTGGCCTCAATCCACAGTACCACCAAAAAATATATACATATATACATATATATATACACACACAGAGAGAGAGAGAGAGAGAGAGAGAGAGAGAGAGAAAGAGAGAGAGAGAGAGAGAGAATGAGAGAGAGAGATGATAGGAACATAGGAAAGAGAGGGAGTGGGAGGGAGGGAGAGAAACAGGGAGGGAGAGGGAGAGAGGGAGGGAGGGAGGGAGAGAGGGAGGGAGAGATAGGGAGGGAGGGAGAGAGGGAGGTAGGGAGGGAGGGAGAGAGAGAGGGAGGGGGGAGAGAGAGAGAAAGAGAGAGAGAGCGAGAGAGACAGACAGACAGACAGACAGACAGAGACAGGCAGGCAGAGACACAGGCAGAACTCCCTTTCTGATACAGTCCTCTACACTATGATATGGATGTGACAATTAGGTGGTACTTCGGGTTTATCTCCCTTAGAGAGAGAGAGCGTGTGTGTGAAAAGTGGTCATAAATATCTATTCTGTCCTTGCTCTTTACTATTAGAACCTACAAACTTTTTTTGAGACAGGGTCTTGCTTTGTAGCCTAGTTCAGGCTGGCCTTGGCCTCACAGCAATCCTTCTGCCTCAGCCTCCAGAATGCTGGGATTACAGGCATGCGTCGCCACGCCCAGCTTATGTGGTGCTGGGGAATCACACTTGGGTACTTAGTACTTGACGTAGCACTTGCTAAGCAAGCACTTTAACCACTGAGCTATTCCTCCAGCCCTAGAACCCACAAACTTTAGTGAAACATATGGGTACCTGAAGGCCATTTCTTAGTCTCCTTTGAAGCTAGGTGAATTTTCAATGGACTACTGCAACTGCAAGTGTCATCATAAAGGGGTGAGCACACACCTTCAATTCCTTCGTTGTCCAGGAAGTAGATATGAGGACTGAAGCCCAAGCAACACTGTTGCATCACGATGTGGTGGCGGCCATGTTTTAAGGACAGTCAAATGACAATTTAGGCAGGGCTTTGATTCTGGATCACTGTGGAGCCTTCCTCAGCTTAAGATTGCTTGAGAACTCCTCTTATATGAGAGAAAAATAAACTCACTCAGGTATAACTAATGACATTTGGAGTTTCTGTCACTTGCAGGTAATCTTAATCATAATGTAGGACCACTGGCCAAAAATAATGGTGACATTTTAGTGTAGTCAATCTGAAGAAGTTGATGATGATTTGATAACAGGCCTATAGATGTTGCTGCTAGTTGAAATAAAAAACCCCACACTGGTCACTATATTCTCCAGAGAGAGGTAAAGTGAGAAAATATGCTAGCAGATTATCTAAAAGAGGTTTTCAAATATTTAATATCCAAGGCAAGGGAAGAAGGAGTGTAGCCTTGTATTCCATCCCTTAAAGTCACCTACGTATCTATCAGCCACCATCAGGACAGATGACGGTGCCTGATGTGTAACTCTCACAATAATGCTGAGGCTGGCGGTGAAATAAATTTGAGTAATCAAGGGTCTTTTGCCACCACAGAGTTGTCATTCCTATGTGACAGTCAGTGGTGAAGCATTCAATGACATTAAATCTGTAATGTGACTCACTTTTAAAAGATTGCCATCAAAAGTTTTAAAATATTCTTTCAACAATGTCACAAATTTGGACTAACAGGAACAGATACTGAACTTAAGTTGAGTGATCAGCCAACAGCGGTCTGAAATTTGGCCTGGATTAAAGGATTACTTACAAAATGGGCTCAGTGGTGCAGACCTATAACCCTAGAACTCTGGGAGGCAGAGGTAGGAGAACTTAGAGTTTGAGCCCAGCCATGGTAACTTGGTGAGACCCTGTCTGAAAACCCTGTCAGGGTGAAGACCCTGGGCTTGATCCCTAGCATGACAAAATAAATAAAATTAAGGGCTCCTCATAAAGACAATTTGATACTATGTCAAGCAGCATTACTAGACATGCAGTTGAAAAGGGTATCGTGAGTTGAAGGCCAGTCTAGGGTACATAGTGAACTCAGAACTAGCCTGGACTACAAAGCGAGACCTTGTCTCAAAAATAAATAAATAAATAAATAAAATTATAGACTGTTGTCTTGGATTATAAAAGATGAGCAGAGGAAGCTTGCTGGGTGTCGACTGAAATGTACTTTAATCACCACATCCAAAATGGGGATTTATATCTTCCTTGCTCACTGGTGTTTAGAGAGGCCTCATCTAGAACAGTCACATAATATAAAAGTAAATATATTGTTTATACATTATTATTTAAAATGTTCAAACTTATTTTAGCAAAGCATTTCATAGACAACAATGAATATGCCCTGACTTCCTGTGTATCTCTTTCTGCATGTCTCCTCATTAACGTGGCGAAGGCTGTGTTTGGTTTTGTTGCATGCCAACAGTACTTGTCTAACCAGAATTTGGAAGGGTGAGGCCCACATATACCAAAACCTGGAACATGGTTGTAATCGTCGATCGCCTGTTGTTACAAACTAAGGGGGAAGCTCCTCTCTCCAGGCACTCTGGGAGATATCAAGAAACAGCAGGAGATTATTGACGGATTTTTTTTAAAACAACCCTGTTTTAGGTCACTCTTTTCAGCCTTTTACTGCCTCCAACCTAATTAGACTAATTGGACTCCAGGACAAATTAAGTTACCAGGTGAAGTGAAGTTTAGTATACTTTCCACCAAGTTCAAAGTACCTTTAACAGTAACACCAGTCTTAAGTGTACAGGCAATATTTTCCCGGATGTGTCTCATTTCCTATCACTTAGCAATATCCAATTGACAACCGTAGGTGGGTTGTTGGGAAAGTTTGTATCTAAGCAAATACAGATCTCTTGAAATGAGCACTTAGGGAGAATCAGTCCTGGCTGCCTCTGTCAACTATGATATTTAGGTTTTCAAAGAATCATGAATAAACAGCCTGGTGTGGTGGTACGTGCTTGCACTCCCAGCACTCGGGAGGCTGAGGCAGGAGGATCACAAGTTTGAAGGCAGTGTGGGCAATTTAGTGAGAACCTGTATCAAAATAAACGAAAGAGAACTGGGGATTCAGATTCAGCTCAGTAGTGTGTGTACTATATCTGCTTTCTGAGTTTATTTTGGGAGCTGTTTTTTGGCACATTCCCTTCCTTCCTGGTACTCATTTCTGCACATTCTAGGCCTAAGTCTTCCTGAATACTAATGTTTGTCTCTTCTCTTCAACACCACCTCTTTGCTCTTCTGAACCACAGTTTGGAAACTGCCTCTAGGCAGAAGACTGGGGTGAGTGCATGATACATCTCATTAGTTTGTAGCCCTGTACTGCCTATTGTCCAATGTTCAAACTGGTTTTCTATATATTTTGCATAATTTTGTAGTTATTCACAATGCTGAGTCATACTTATTCTACCATGGCTGGAAGTAAAAATCTTAATCTTTGAGTTTAGGGTCACATTTCCTCCCAGAAGAGCTCTCGTGAATTACTGAGAGACGTAAGTTTAGAGAAATTAATTTTGGAGGTGATATAAGTTTGACTGGAAACCCTGGAAATAATTCCAGAGGCCACTAGAAGAAAATGGTGCTGACGAGGGCAGATGCCACTGGTGCTCTGCTCCATATTCTCATGGCTGGACTGAGTCACTTGAAACTATGTACATACACAATAATTTCACAGCTTCCAAGTGCAAAGTATCTGTGTATTTCTGTTTCTGTGCCCAAGTCTTTTTATAGCACTTGTACAAAGCCTTGCTCAGTGTCATGTGGACCCAGCTTGTGCAGGGTAGTTTATGGCCACTGTATTAGTGTGGTTTCCACAAGAGGCAAAATTGAAAGAAATTGTAAGAAAAAGGAATTTATTTGGATCCCTTACAAGAAAGAAATAGTCCAGGATGGTGGCCTGTACATGCAAGAGCTGGAGGGTCTGATAACTGCTCAGCCATGAGGTAGAACACCTGTCCAGGACTACAGGACAGCTGGTGAGAGTCTGCTGCAGAGCTCCGTTGTTCAGAGAATAATGGCGAAGACTAGCGACTGAAGAGCAGGTGATGGGTAGAGAGGCAGAGTCGGGACTGGAGTGAATCTGTGATAACATCTGTGGCACATAGCAAACAAATCGGCATCCATAGACAACTGCAAAGGTGAGAGCACTCCCAGAAGAAAAAGCTGTAACAATCTTTCTTCTTTCTTTCTTTTATATAGCTCAAGCTCCCAGCGGGGCCTCCCACATCCGGGGTGGGTGTTCTTCTCTCATTCACTGGCCCACAAACCACTCACAGGCACCTAAGCTCTACACTGGGTGTGGTTCCTAATCCCAACAAGTTGACAGAACTTCTTTAATGGTCACAGCCACAGAGACAATTCTTAATCCACAGAGGAGTTGATGAGTTTCTCAGTGTCCTCAACTTCCAGTGGGGCAATTTAAAGGGATTTTCCATACCGTATGTCAGATGATCCTCAGCAAGTTGGAGCCTTGATTCCCTGTATTGGTAACCTTTATAAGCATTTCCCTTCCTTTTCTCACCTTCCCCCATTCCTTGCATGTGCTTCCTAGGTCACCCTCCAAATATACTGCCTGTATGAGTATCCTTGCCTTAGGGTATGCTTTTAAGAAAATCCAAACTAAAGCATCTAATTTGTTTATCCCTGAAGACAATGCTTCTTTCCTATAATTAACAACAGTAAAGGCTAAAAGTAAATTCACAGATTTAAAGATACATCTTTTTCTTACCCATTCAATTGCTCTTTTGTTACCTGGATCCTAAAGAAGTTATTTATTTCTACGAATGAAGGAATTAGGTCTATATTTAGGTAGGAGATTAGGAAAGGAAAGGCAGGGTTTCAGTTTGGTTACAAGTTTCAAAACTGTACTCAAAACAGCTTAAACCAAAAGATAATATATTGGTTCACAGAGTTCCTTTTAGATCTCAGGAATATGTGGAGCAGAAGTTATGACTGCTAATATTTCTTTTCTTCCTGAATCTTATCTTTGCTTCCCTTTGTGCATTGACCAGACTTGTTCTCCCTGAAGATCAGCCCTCTTGTTTCTCATCCTAGTAACTAATAATTATGCCCCTAAATATTCTAATATTTCATGGACAAGAAGCCTGATGATAGGTACTTTCATTATCTCAGTATCTGACCTGTGTGATTCACCATGAGCAAATCACTTAAAATCTCTGGGCCTTTGTTTCCTTATTTACAAAATGGAGATAATGCAATTGTGATTTTTAAATCACACAATTCAGATATAATATCTATCCCAGGGCCTTGCTCATAGTAAGTGACCAGTACTATCATATTGTTAATAGTTTTATTACAAGATATCATCATCAAGGCAAAACAGATGCAACTAGTCCTTCTCCCTGTCATATGCTTCCTTTGTGATTCCTTTTTCCCTTCAAAATAGCATCTAGACCAGATCAAGTTAAAGTAAGAATATCTGAATTTGAACGCCGGTCTTTGAAGTATCCCAACTTGACAGAAAAATACCTGCGCATTCCAGATCTTTGAGACATTATTAAATAGACAAATACCTGCCTTTAAAAAATACTCAAAAATGAGAATGATGGTGGGAATGTAAATTTGTACAACCACTCTGGAAAGCAGGAGGGAGAGTCCTCAAAAGTCTGGAAAAAAATATCCCCTTCAATCCAGCGACAACCCTCCTGGGAATATTTCCAAAAGAGGTCAAAACAACACATAACAGAGACGCATGTATACCCAAGTTCATAGCAGCACAACTAACAATAGCTAAAATATGGAAGTCAGGAAAATAACCATCAACAGACCAATGGATACACAAACTGTGGTATTTATACACAATGGAATATTATGCATCTATAAAGTCCAACAGCGTGGAGGCTTTTGCAGGCAAATGGAAGAAACTTGAGAACATCATGCTCAGTGATGTGAGTCAGAAGCTGAAGGTGAAACATCGAATGGTCTCTCTGATATGAGAGACCCAGACCACAACTCTCACGGAACTTAAAAGTGAAAAAGTGAACCAGGGGGGTAGGGTGGGGAGGGCGGGAGGAGTAAAAGGTGGCACATAAGGAGAGCGGGAAAGTCCTTGTCACCTTGACAAGATACTTAAGTGCACAAAATGCTCAACTTCATTGTAAACCTTAAATTTTGCATGTATACATATCAATAAAATGGGGAAAAAAGTTAAGACCTCCTATTCAGTGAAACAGCATCAGAATTTCCCTACACTGGGGAAAGATATGGACACCTATGTATGGGAAGTTTTTACAACCCAGAGCGGAAAAATTCTCCAGCTTATGGCTTGTGCCCTCTAGCATGTGGTGCACAGCCTTAGGCCTATGTAGGGAGAGTGCCTCTGGGGCATTTAACAGCTCTGAGGCCATGCATCTAGAGTGAGTGAGGAAGCAAGTACCAAGGGAGAGTGAACGAGAAAGTTGAGAGAGAGAGAGAGAGAGAGAGAGGAGAGAGAGAGAGAGTAAAGTCCTGAGAGAAGAAAGCACAGTTGACCAGGAAGATGAGTCTTGGGAGGCAGCATGCAGTTTCCATGAGTCATTGTCCATCCTGGGGTAGGCTTTTCAGTGATGCAACTGCCTTTTGACCCGTAAGCCTGTAAGTGGCTTCCCCACACTCTTGTAGATAGATAGCCCCTCACCTCTGTTCCTGTAAGTAGCTCCTCACCCATTCTCTTCTAAGTAACCCTAGTAAACTCATTGGCTTACCAAATTGGACTTTGTTGTGATCATTTGGCCCTTCTGTTGTGCCCTTTCTGAGGTGATTAGATGCTGGTGGTCATGTCTCCTCAGGAAAGGTTATTCATGCAACACAAGGGCACATTATAGCTAAATCTGTCAAAAATACAGGAGAAGGAAAGAATTTTAATATCTCAAAAGAAAAGCATTAAGTCTTATTTCAGGGCATTCCCATTAGACTCACAGTAGATTCCTCAGCCAAAATCTCACAGGCTAAGAGGGAGCAGAACAATAACTTCAAGTCCTAAAAGAAATTATCTGCCAACAAAGAACACAATACCTACTAAGGCTATCATTCAGAAATGAAAGAGGAATGAAAGTCCTTCAAGATAAGCAAACCTGGGTGAACTCATGACCACTAGACCAGTTTTACAAAGGATACTTATGGGAGTCCTACATCTAGAAGTGAAAGAAAAATAACTACTACCACGGATGGATGTGAAAGTATAAATCTCTCTAGAAAACACACAAAGGAGAAATAGATAGTAAATGGTCAAACCACAAACATGAACAAGAAAGGAAGGAAAGAAGAAAGAATATTCAAAACATCTAGAAGAAAATCAACAAAATAACAGGGGCAAATTCTTAATAATCTTGGGTGTTTATAAGCTAAAATTTCCAGTTACAAAGTATGGACTGGCTGAAAGAATAAAAAAGCTAGGTTCACAGATTGAAAGTGACAGGATGAAGAATTATATTTCAAGTAATGAAAATGCAAAGCAAACAGCAGAAATAATCTCTGACAAAGTAGACATTAAGAAAAAAAACCGTAGGAAGAGAAAAGGCTGGTCACTATAAAACGATAAAGGGTTCAATTTATTAAGAAGATATGCTGACAGTAAATCTATACATATATAGAAGTACCAATTCTATAAAATAAATATTAGTAGACCTAAAGGGCAAAGTGGAGTCCATTATAACACTAGTGGGAAGACGTCGACATCTTTCTCCATCAAGAGACAGAACAAACAGACAAAAGATACCTCTCAACAATGAAACAAAAGTAAACTATACTATCATTCAAGTGTACTTGCCAAACATGTACAGAACATTACACCCAACCATGACTGAAGATACTTTCTTTTTAACAGTTATGTTAAACTTTCTCTAGAATAGACCACGTATTAGGCTACGAAGACAGTCTTAGCAAATTAAAAACTGAAATTATACCCGGTGTCTTTTGTAGTCACAGTGGGGAAAAAACATAGTAGAATAAAACAAAGACTCTCTTATGATGGAAATTTTAGTTATACAAATACATAGAGACTAAACAACACACTTTGGAGTAAAGAGTGGGTCGTCAAGGAAGTCAGGAGGGAAATTTTAAAAATTTCTTGAAACAAATGAAAATGGAGACACAACGTGTCAACCTTTGTAGTATGTAGAAAAAGCAGCACTAAGGGGGAAGTTTATTACAATAACCTCCTACATCAAAAAAGGAAAGATTTAAAATAAACAGCTTAACAATAAATCTCAATGACTTAGTAAAACGAGAATAAACCATAACCTAAATTAGAAGAAGAAACAAATAACAAAGATCAGAACAGAAATAACTGCAGAGACAAAACTTAAAAAGATCAATGAAACAAAAGTTCCTTAAAAATAGAAACAAAAATCAAACCTTTAGCTAACTTATCCAAGAAAAAATAAAGGAGACCCAAGTAGATAAAATTATAGGTGAAAAGACATTAAAAATGATACTACAGAATTACAAAGAATCATTAGAAATTATTATGAAGAACTATATGCTAAAAAATTAAAAAGCTTATAGAAAATGGAGAAATTTCTGGACACATGTAATAGGACATATAAAACCTGAATAAACCAACAAGTAATGAGATTGAATCAGTAATAAAAAGTCTTCCAGGACCTGATGGCTTCACTGCTGACTATTACTAAACTTTTAAAGGAAGAATTAATGCAAATTGTCATGTAACTACTCCAAAGAATTGAAAGGGAAGCAACCCTTCAAAACCCAATTCTATAATAGCATTGCTCATTACCAAAATCAAACACAACTACCACTATAAAACAAAACTATAGACTAATATCCCTGACAAATATAGGTAGGTACAGTGATTCTCAATAAAAAGTAGCAAATCAAACTCTACAAAACATAAAAAGATCCATCATGATTAAGTTGGTCTCATCCCAGGTAAGCAAGGATGGTTCAACACGTACAAAACAAAAATTATAATACATCACATTAACAGAATGAAGGATAGAATCATATGACCATCTTTTTATATGCAGAAAAAGTATTTCATAAAATTCAACAACATCCCTTCATGATAAAACCTATGAACAATTTAGGCAAAGAAGGATCATACCTCAATGTAACAAAGGTTTGAGATATATATCAGATATAAAGGCAGTATCATACTAAATGGGGAAAAGTGAGAAGTATTTTCTCTAAGGTTGGGAGCAAAACAAATATATCCACTTTATCACTCTTACTAAATATATTATTAAAAGTTTTAGCAGCAAAATTACATAAGAAGCAAATGTCCAGTTATCTGAATACTCAATATTCATAACTTAGGGAGGAAAAATTTATTGTAGCTTACAGTTTCAGAAGGTCACAGTCCATTCACAGGTGGGAGGCTGAAAAATCGTATTTTAACATGGCAGGACTGGAGTAAGGGCAGGGCCAGAGCTACAGCTCCAGCAGCAGAGTTCCTCACAACATGGTGGTAAAGAGAGAGACTGGATGGAAGGGCAGAACCAGTACATGCCTTTCCAGGTCAATCCCAAGCACCTGCCCCTTCCAGCCAGGCCCCACGTTCCAACTCTACACAGAATTCATAGGAACGTGAGGATTTTTGGAGACACTCCAGATCCAAACCATGACATTCTGCCCCTGGCCCCCAAAAAACTCATGGCCCTCTTTATACAAAATGTATTTAGTCCATTTTCAAAAACTGTCAAAGTCCCAGTAGTTCCAGCACTGCTAAAAAGTCCAAGTCCAAATTCTCCTCTGAGGCTCAAGGCAGACTCAGTTGTGAGTTGCTGTTAAAACAGGAGTTAAGCACTTCCAACATAAAATGGCACAGGGTAAACATTTCCACTCCAAAAAGGAGGAATATAAGGATAAAAGGCAATAGGACCAAAACGATTCTTAAACACAGCAGGGCAAAGATTAATTCCTGTAGTCCCATGTCTAGCACCTGGGGTAAACTGCAGCAAGAAATGCATTCCAACGGGCTTGGGTGGCCACGCCCCTACAGCATCAGCACCACAGCGGGCTGCAATCTCCATCTTCTGTCATTGTGCTCCTGGCATCTTCAAATTCCTGGGTTCTCCACTGCACCTTTGGCTTCTCTTTTACAACTTTCCATGTTGCCCTCCCAGGGGCACACTGCCTGGCCTCTATGGCCTTCCTCTGAAATCTGTGTGCAAGCTTCTGCGAACCCACAATTCCAACATTCTGTAAAGTCTGTAAAGCCAGGACTATGTGGACATTGTCAAGGTCTGCTGTTGGCTTGAGCAGTAGCCTGGCATCCTTAGACGAATGCTGTAGAAGTCTCCGAGTTCTCAGAGGCCACTCCAGGCCACTGAACTCTAAAAGACATTTTTTCTTTTGGCCCTGTGGTACACTTCACAGAACAAAGTCTTCTGCCTCTCCACCCTTGAGCTGAAGGGAGGGGTTTTGTTGGCTTTGGAAATGCACCCATATAACAGACTGAACATAAGTCTGCCTTGAGATTTTCTCCACCAAAGTGAGCAGTCCACTGCCCTTAATCTCAGTTTCAGGCAAAGTCTCTGGACAAGAGCAAAATGCTGACACGTGGTTTTTAGGCCATTTGCCGATACAGTCCTCTTTCCCACCTGAAACTTCTTGAGCCTGACCTTTCCAATCCACGCTTCTATCAGCCTTCTGGTACTCAGAATTTCCCATCAAGCTTGGCTCAGAGCACTGCAAGGCTTCTCTAACCAGCATCTTCAAATCTTTCAAAATTCCTCTCACAAACTGGTTCAAAAGGCTTCAAGACCACATGATCAGGTAAAGCACAGCAAGGATCCTACTTCCGGCACCAATTTCTGTCATAGCTGTGACTCAATACCCAACATTCACAACTTGAAGAAAGATTTATTGTCACTTAAAGTTTCAATAGTTCTCAGTCTGTTCACAGTTAGGTGGTTAGAAAACGGTGGAATCACATGATAAGCTGCAGCTAAAGCTGGAACCAGAGTTCCTGGGGCAGAGATCTTTACAGCATGGTGGAACAGAGAGACTGACTGGGAGGAAGGACAGGCCCAGCACACACTCCTCCAGGTCAAGTCCAAGCATCTGCCCCTTCCAGCGAGGTGCCAACGTTCAACCCTACACAGTATCCATAGGAACATGAGGCTTTTGGGGGACACCCCAGATCAAAACTATGACAGTGAACAGGTAAAGACAGTAAGCTAAGTGGTAACTGTTTGCAGATGACATGATTTTCTAAATAAAGAAACCTAACAAATCCACCAAACAATTATTAGAACTGATGAATGAATGCATGAATGCCGGATACAAAATTCACTTATAAAAATCAATAACTTTTCTATACATCAATAATAAATTTACTGAGGAAGAAATCATGAAAGCAATTCTATTCACTGTAGTTACAAAAAATAAAACATGTAGGAATAAACAATCAAGGGAATGAAAGATCCTTGCAATGAAAATTACAAAACACTGATGAGGTAAATTGAAACAAACACTAAAGATGGAAAAATCTCCCATGATTGAGAAGAATTAATATCACCCACTTGTTCATATTATCCAAAAACACACAGATTCAATGCAACCCTCATCAAAATTCTAATGACATTCTTCACTGGACTAGAACAATCCTGAGATTCATAAAGAATCACAGAAGATTCTGAAGAGCCAAACCAATCTTGCATAACAAGAGCAAAGCTGGAAATATCATAATACTTGATTTCCAGACATACTACAGAGACATAAGGAACATAATAGCACAATAGTGATATAAAGACAGCCACACTGACCGGCAGATCAGAGCAGAGATCCCAAAAACATGCACATCTACAGCCAACTCATTCTCAACCAGGCACTGAATACATACATTAGAGAAAGCAAAAACTTTAATGGTGTTGGGAGAACTGAGTGGCCACATGTAGAAGACCTCACCCCTGGCTCAGTCCCTATACAAAAATCAACTTAAGATGGACCAAAGACCGATAAGGTCTGAACAAAACATGCAGTGACTGTTTAAATTTTCAAAAATTTCTTACAGCAAAAGATACATTGCCATTAATACCCCTTAGAATCACCTTTTCACTTTGAACATACTTATCCATTGTTCTTGCCACTTTCTGAAGCAGTTCTGGAGTCTACTTGCAGGAAGTGTCACCAAAAATACAGCGAGTTCTGCTCTTGGGTGCCATCCACCAGAAAAGCAGACTTGTGAAAACATTACAGCTTATCCTCGTCCACCTTATTCACTGGATATAACTCTGTGACATCTGTTTCATCCTCAAAGCCAAGGTAACGGTGAAAGGCAAATGTTTTGAATGGATTCGGGACACTGAGGCAGCTATGACAGCTTAATTAAAGACGTTCACGATGGAGAACTTCCAGAAATGTTTCCCAAAGTAACAAGAATGATGGAATAAGTGCATTTCAAGCATGGGGGAATATTTGGAGGAGGACTAATGGCAGTATCTTTTACTATAATAAATTTTAGTTTAGTCAATGCATTTTTGATCACACTAATAAATAGATGGCCTGAAACTCTGAAAGTACGAGAAGAAAACATGAGAAAAGTACCTTAAGATATTGGTACAGACAATGATTCTCTGGATGGGATTAAGAAAACACAGGAAACAAAAGCAAAAACCAGCAAGTGGAATTATAACAGGCTAAAAAGCTTCTGCACCGCAAAGGAACAATGAACTGAAGAGATAATCTAGAGAAAGGGAGAAAACATTCACTAACTACTCATCTGACAAGAGGGTTAATAACTAGATCTTACTAGGAACTTAAAAAAACCTAATAGTCCAATTTTAAAATGGACACATGATCTGAGTGTACACCTCTCAAAAGGAGAGATACAAATGGCCAACCAATGTATGAAAAATGCCCAACATCATTAGCCATCGGAGAAATGCAAATCAGGCCCATGTGAGATACCACCTTATTCCAATTATAATGACTACCATCCAATAGCAAACAAAAACAGAAATAACAAATGCTGGTACGTGGACAAAAAGGGACACTCATATACTCTCGGGGGAAACCCAAATCAGTCAGCAACTATGGAGAACAATATGGACGTTCCTCAAAGCACTGAAAATTGATCTATGACACAATCCAGCTCTCCCACTTCTGGGTATAAATCCAAGGGAGTGAAAATCAGAGTGAAAAAGAGACACCCCCCCCCCCCCCCCCCCCGTGTTCACTGCAGCAGTATTCTCATTAAGATGGGAAATAACATAGGTAAGACAGGGAATCAGCCTAGGTGCTCTTCAGATGAAGGGAAAAGGAAAATCTCACACACATACATACACACACACACACACACACACACACACACACACACACCCCTATTATTCAGCCATAAAGAATAAAATCCTGTCATTTGTAGAAAAGTGGGTGGGACTAGACAATATGAAGTTAAACAGCTAGACGTAGGAAGATAAGTGTCCCATGTTCTATCTGTTTTATGGAAGCTAATAAAAAACTAACTTGAATATAGACTGGCAGTAGAGCTGGCAAAGGTTTCAGGCAGATGGGAGAGGTAAAAGTGATTATTGGATTTTTCAGTACACACTGTGAGCATTTGTGAAAATACCACACTGAATCCCACTAATATATACAATTAATATGTGTTAATACTTTTTTAAAGGCTACATTTATGAGGGATGGCCTGTTACATGATTAAGAAAGGATTACAATAAGAGTATTCAGATATGTAGAATTCCTCTTACAATACCTGAATAATTCCTGGGTATCTTATTTCTGATTTTAAGTTGAATGTCACCATTTTCCTCTTAATCCTGGACTGTTGATTGAGTCGAAAGCTCAACAGCTAACTGAGGCAGAGTTGAAGGGGAAGGAAAGAAGTTATGATTTTGTAGGTTATTTGAAAGTTAAATTACTTTAAATAAAATATATTTAAAATACATTTAAATGAATTCCATAGTGATTGCTCTAAACAATGAAAATGATCTCATAATTTATGAGTTTTCTAATTTGCAAGGAAATATTTGACCTCAGATTTGACAGTCTAATTTTTTATACACTCGAATTTTGCAATTATGAATTTAAAACTTGCTACCTTGGTGCAGGTAAGTTGCACACTTCCCTGCCTCGTGGACAAAAGTCTTCTGCTACTAGAGGGACTGCAGGCAGGAGAAAACTAGGAGATAGACGTAGAGAGAGAGCGGGACAGACAGACACAGAGCAACCAGCCTGAGGGACTTGCTGCAAATTAGCTCCATCCCTGGTGTCATTAATACCTTGAGGTGAAATATTTCAATATGTTTACGTTCATTTGCTCCGGTGCCTGTCATATACAACTGAGATTCTTGACTAACAAATCTACTATAAATACATTCTAGTCGTACATGGATGAACCACACCCCTTTACATGATGTTCAAGAATAGGCCCTGAATAAATGCAGAGTCACACACACACACACACACACACACACTTAGGAAACCATCTTGCCATGTGGGAGAGAGATCCTTTCTACTTTTCCACTTGGGGTGAGGTCCCCTTCACTTTAATGTGTTGGTGAAACCATTACGGAAGACAAAGGATGGAAATTGTTCATTCTCTCACCTAGGAAGTGGACGAGTGAATGCATGACAACTATTACATTCTTTGAATCTCTTAATCTCTTTTTCTTTTCTCTTTTCAGTACTAAGGATTGAACCTAGGACTTTATCACTGAGGTACATCCCAGACCTTTTTATTTTGTTTAAAATTTGAGACACAGTTTCACTGAGTCACTGCATTACCCAGGATGGGTTCAACTTTGTCATCCTCATGCCTGAGCCTCCCAGGATGCCATCCGTCCTGGCTCATTCCTTGAACCTTGAAGGAGTCATATTAAGATATCATGAAGTTCAAAAATTTCAGACATTGTGGTCACCAGAGTCTAGCACTAACAGTGTGTGGAACTGGGACCAGCAGCTACAACCTCACCATGGTGGCCATACATATTATTAACCCTTTCCCTTTGTGATGGAGCTGTGATGTGTTCCTCATTAACAAAATATGGGCAATGTGATGAGATGGTCATTCCCTTGATTGTGTTACATGATAGAAAACTCTCTCAGTTGGAGAAAGAGATTCTCCTGCTGTCTTGAAGATGCAGGCCACCATTTCTAGAGAACAAGAAACTGCAGGCATCATCTAAGGGTTGAGAGTAGGCCTCACGACCAGCCAGAGAGAAGTAGGGTCCTCTGCCTTAGAATTACAGGGCCCTAAATCTGACAACAACTGAGTGTGTTTGGACAAGCACCCAGAGACTCCGACGAGACCACAGCCCTGACTGTTTTGAGATGGGGTTTCTTATGTTGCCCAGGCTGATCCTGAACTCTGGGCTCAAGAAATCCTCCTGCTTCAGCCCCCCAAGTAGTTGAAACTCTCGATGTGTGCTACTGTAATCAGACTGGCTGACATCTTCAGTCATGGCTTGTGTGATTCTGAGCAGAGTATGTCCGGTCTCCTGGTCCAAAGAAACTATGAAATAATGCAAGTCGTTTCAAGCTGCTTTGTTTATGGTAATTAGTTACACAGGAATAGAAAACTAATATGCTAACCAGCTTTTTCTTATGGGAGATGGTGTTCACGGTACACTCAGCTCTATTTTTTCCCCACTCGATTTTTGTCTTTTCTTGTGAACTACCGGGGTTAATCACACAGCAGACTACACTGTCCAAACTTCCTTATCAGCTAGATTTCTGCTAGAATCTGCCAATAGAAAGTAATGACAGAAGGCTCAAAGGCAGGGAAGATGCATGGATAATGATTCGATGCCCACTTTCCTCACTGGTATGTATTTCTGTCATAAGAGAAAAAAACGAACAATGTAAAAAGCAATAAAGTGTTTAGTGATAATTATTTTGAAGCTTCTGGGTAGTATCTTCTCATTACTTTTTTCATATCAGCAGGAAAGGCCTTTGAAGTTCAAAGACCTGTGTTCATATCCTAGTTGTTACATCTTTTTCTGTTAGAACTCTGGCAAATTACCATCTCCAAGCTTAGTTCCTTCGTCTGTAAGAAGAACTGATATTAATGACTGCTTCATAGGCCTGAGTGTTAAACAAGCTAATCTACATAATCTATATAATCTACTAATGCTCAACCATCAGTTGCTTTTCCACTGTTTCTTACGCTGCCTTGGATATAAAGCACCCCACCGTAATCTTGCCTTGACATTTATTTTCCTTAGACTAATTTGCACTTCTGATTTGTAATTACAATTACAGCTTAATTTTGTATAATGCTTTATATTTACAAGCATTCTCACAAATTTTATTCTATATCTTATGTAAAATTGAGTGAATTCCATTTTAGCCTTGTACCACTTGGGTGCTCAGGAATAAACTGGTGAGAGGTGTATCACTGAAAACATGTTTGTAATGAGATATTTGTAGCACTCCTACTTTAATCTCCTTATTTTACATAGCCCAGAGAGCTCAAGGATGCTGCTTAAGTGCTTCTACATAAGTTGGATTTGCTGCGTAACAAACAGTTTAAAGCTTAATGGTGTAACACTGCAACCATTTATTTAGCTCATAATTGTGGTGGCAGTCCTTCTGGTCTGAACTAGGTTCAGCGCATCCTGACTGGGCCCCTGGCAGGGGTGGCTGGGACAGCTAAATCATCTCTATCTCTCCACAGGGTCTCCACACCCCCAGGAGACTAGCCCAGGTCTCTCAGAGAGAGAGAGGTGTTAGGCCCAAGGATCAATGAGACTCCCCAAGAACTTGAGGCCTACACTGGAATTCAGATGTCACTTTCTCTGCCAAAGCAAATCACAAGCACAGTTCTGATTGCAATGGTAGAGAAAAAGACTCCATCTTTTGCTGGTAGATTCTATAACAGGGAAAGGCAAAACATTGGGAATGTTTTTACCATCTATCCCTGATTCGTAGGTAACTAGTGGGTCTGCCGTGGTGATAAAGTCTACCTGAGGACTCATGACTCCACACTCACTACAATATATTTTTGTAACAAAACAAAACACATCAGAATCTTAATGTAATTTGCTCTTTTTGTATTAGTGTCTTTAGAAATGCATGACAATCAGAAGACTAAACCGATTTTTTTTCTTCATCAGAACTACCCATCATGGAGTTAGCTATCTCTGAAAAGTAAAATGACTTCTTAGCGACATTCTTAAAGAGTGACAGTAAAACCTATCTTCTATAGGCTGAATCTAGGACAACACTGTCGAAAAAGATGAGGGGTTGATGACAGTATACATAAGGACTTTAATGTTCCTGAATCAATCACGAATGGAAAGTTAAAAAAAATACAATACTTTAAAAAGTGTGCCTCAGGCAATCTCAAAACGTTTGACATTTCATTTATTGGAAAAATGTAGTTTTTTGTAATTAAAAAAGTTTTGACAACTGAAAGTGACTTTAAGACCTGTGAAAATCAGGTCAGTGAAGCTGCTGATCATCTCAAAGTTTCTTTCTTTTTTTTTTTTCTTAACAGTGAAAGACTGGAGGTTGTGGATTTTTAGCTGTACATGTAATAGGTGCTGCAGAAGGAAAAGGCACCCCAATGAAACATTTTTAGGTTGCAACGATGCATAGGCTTGAAGAAGTTTAGGGAATCCAAAATAAGTTTTATTCACGTCCTACTTTTGTAAGGTACCTACAGAAGAAACCAGCACTATTATGGTACCATTCTGTTGGAAGTATACCTGCTCTGACTTTCCAACCCTGTCAACAATAACTTGGCAGTAATAGTCAATCACGTCCACTGGACTGAGATAGCTACCTATGGCAGCACATGGGGATGATACAAGGATTATTCATATTGCCGCAATCGTCACTTCTCGCTTCGACTAGGTTCAGCGCATTCTTTATTGTGTGTGTTCACACAGTGGATGTTGGGATGGTTGAATCATTGCTCAGAATTCATTCTAGATACAGAGTCCATGCAACAGTAATTGCTAATAAAAAATAGTCCTTGTCCTAAACTGCTCCTGATTATTGGGCTATAGTTTCATTTTATTTGAATATTTGAATGACTTTGCAGTCTTCAGCCTTTTTTTTTTTTTAACTAATGAGCTCTGCCTGTTCTCTAATCAGCTTCCTGTGTTCTGAATTCTCTATGTGGTAGAAAATGTGAGTGTACAGTTTGGATTTTTAGCAAACACAAGTTTTTGAAGGTGCAGTTCCAGTTAATGTACTCTTTTTTGTAAGTAATAGATGCTCTTCAAACATCAATGTAAAAAAGGAATTATTTAAACACTATGGAGTATCCCACCAAATCAAAGAAGAAGGCAAACAAGAAGATTGTAGAAAAAGACAAGCCCCAGGGTCACTTCAGGGAGCAGGAGGAATTTTAGAGAATCTTTCTGCAATTCAGATTTCTCAAGTGTATGGGAGGGGATAGTATATCAGTCTGGCTCATATGGTATTGGTGATGGGAAGGGTGGGGAGTGCTGATTGACAGACTCATGGAGGCTGTGCAACGTCGCAGGGGGTTGGTCAAGGGAACCTGGAGATGCTACCAGCAAAGTCAGGTGGGCAAACAGCAGATAAGGCTGCACTTGGAAACAGATGCCTCAGTACCTATGGTCAAGCACCCTCTCTGTCATAAAGTCCAAGGATTTGTTTTTTAAGCAGTATACACCTGCCTGAGCTTCGCAGAACTGCTCTGGGTGGCGTTGGTTTACTTTCAGGATGTGAAGAACAGCACTGTCCCCTTCCCTAGCCACGTGAGTTTGAAATTGTTTCCATACTGGCAGAATGGGGGCAATAAATATACTTACATCACTGTATGGTTATAACGATTACATGCATTAGTGCATTTAAAAAAACACCTGTGCCACCTCAAAGCTATACATACTTTATCATTAGGGAAAAAATGATTCTTTGCTGTATTGTTTGAGATTTTTAACTATGGTATAAAATACTCATTATACCTATAAAAACTAAGAAATAGCCTCCATTTTCTGGCTTCACAGGCCACAGTATTTATGTTGGACTTTCCTTCTGATGCTGCTGTGCTCGTTGGTAGCCCTGTATGAGTTTTCTATTGGTGCTATAACAAATTGTCATAGATTTAGTGGCTTGAATATATATATTTATTACCTTATAGTTCTGGTGGTCAGAGTACCACTGAATTAAAACCAAAGTTGCACCCAGGCCCTGTCACTCCCATAGGCTGTAATCTGTTCCTTGCCTTTTGTGGCTTCTAGGGGCTGCTTGCATCTCTCAGCTCCTATCCTTTCTTCTTCAAAGCCATCAAGGGTCTCGCTCCAGCCTCTGTTTCTGTCATTCCCCCTTTTGTAACACTCACACCTTCCTGTTTCCCTTGTAAGGGCCCTTGTTACTACACTAGGCCCATCCGCATAATCCAGGATGCTCTTACCATCTTCTTAATGCAACCACATATGCAAAGTTCCTTTTGCCTTCAGGCTCTGGAGATTAGGACAAGGACTTCTAAACCCAGGGCAGGGATAGTGTTCTGTCTACCATAGACCCTCAATAATTAGTTGCTGTATTTAAAATATCTAATTATTTCTTATCAAGAAAGGGTAAGCTTGTTCACTGAGGTCAACATTGCTTTTATGTAGTAGGTGTTAGAAGCAAGAATTGAAAGTTCATTTTTTGCAATAAGAAAAAAATTTATATATAGTAATTATTGAAGGCTAGACTTTCCCTGTTAGATATCCTTCAGCAAGATTTTGAAATTCTATTAAAAAAAAGATTTGTTCCCAAATCTAGTTTTGGCATGTTTGACACTTCTGAATTAAGAAAGTCAAATCCTTGGGGTTTGGATTCGGGGAAAGGTCTGTACGTTCTGTGTCATGTTCCAATTTACAGACAGTTTTATCTGTGAATGATTTTATGCCCCCCTCTAGTGCCATGGTTATCCATGCCCCTATCCAAGGCATATTTACATTGTCAATCACTTGAGGTAGGTAGGTGCTACCCACCGTGAGCAGAGTTCAGGGAGGCTGCTGCCTACCTTATATTGTGTGGAAAAGTCCTTGCCTCCTACCCCCCAAAAAAGGCTATCCTACCTGAGGATCAGCACATAATGATATATGACTGAAGAAAATTCAGTAAATAAGAGACAGCTTCATTTTTGATTGGGTATTACTCTTATATAACTTCGGTTTACATAAAACACTCATTTTCCTTTCCGTAGAAGGGGAGCATGGAGTGACCACAAATGCTTCCTCAATGGAGGGTTTGTGAATCTTTTTAGATATGAACTTTCTAATTTTGGATACTAATCTCTCATGATTTCATAAGGGCACTCTGTTTTAGGAGTTCTATAAAGATATAAATTCAGAAATTATTTCATGCACATGAAGAGACAAAGCCAAATGGCTGTCTGGTCTCCACCTGACTAGAAAACGTGACCTCTACAACACCTTTCTGCAACCTGGGCATGAAGACGACCGGAAGAGTCATCTTTCGCTTCATTGATAAAGGTGATTTTACCTCAAGACTATGACTCTCCTAGCAGGCAGGGGCCAGCAGTTGGGTGACAATCAGTCCCCTGGAAACAGCAGCAGCAGGCTCCTTGGGGCTGTGCAGAGCTGCTTTTGCTGGTAGTTTGTTACAGTCAAATTTCACCTTTCCCCCTCTGAACTTTACTTCTGAAGTGCTGTCCCAAGTCCTTTCTGAACAGAGTCTTGTGTAAGTGAACAAACACATAAATACCATTCCTAGTTCCAGGTACACCCTTCCTCATCTGCCTTAAGGTTCAGCCCTACTGTACGTAAGAATCTGCTGAATTTTAGGTTAGTAATGATAGATATTGCGGTACAAACAGTGGGAAGAGCGGGTCCTCGGGTTGGAGAGCTTTAAAAATACATCCACAATTCCCGTTTAATGCCATCTGAATAAATAACTCAGTACTATGGAAGCCAGTGGGTCAGTGATGGAGTCTGAGGCACCTTCCAAATGAGATCGAACCTATGCTGAGTTAAAAAACAAAACAAAAGCGGAATTGGCCAGATGGAGAAAGAGCAAAAGCATGTGCTAGTCAGTACGCGAAGCATGAAGATGTGGGCTGCCAGCGCCAGGTAGGGCGATGGGAAAAACCAGGAGAGGCCAAATTACGGAAGTGCTGAAGAGTAGAACTACTTTGGAATTAAAGAGGGTGGTGTTGTGTAAGAGAGTGCCCCTCGATTCCCTGGGTGTCTGGACTCTGCAGCGATTTTGGGTGATATTGTTCTTCATGTTGCTGTTGAATTAATGCATTTTTGCTCAGGGCACATTATTGCCCCTGTCTGCCTAGAGCTTTGTGGTATTCGTATTTGTGTGCTCACTGCTTGCTGATTCAGTGTCCCCCCCCCCCCCCTTATTCTGGGTCCTCACGCTCTTCTCATGTCTCCTCTTTTTATACTGTTATTTAAAAAGAAAGTACATTTGGAACATCTGCATTAAAAATGGACACAAATGGTGTATTGCTCCAAGTCACACTTCTTCCCATTTTCATCCAATGCTCTGTTTTTAAGATCTTGTCACATTGGTCCATGGGTCACCTAGCTTACTGCCTCTAACTGCTACGTGCCTTTACATGTGTTGCTTATCCATGGGCTGGGGCCTAGTGCTTGCCTAGCATGTGTAAAGTCCTAGGTTTGAATACCTAGCACCACATAAAGGTTACCTGGGTGTAGTATAATCTCAGCCCTGTAATTCCAGCACTTTCAAGGCTAAGGCAGGAGAATCACTGTAAGTTCCAGGCCAGCCTGGGCTACACAGTGAGTCTAGGACCAGCCTGAACTGCAGAGCAAGGCCCTGTCTTAAAAAAAAAAAAAAAAAAAAAAAAAAAACCCTACACATTTTGCGTGTCCAGTATATTACAGCTGATAAATTCCAGGGGAAATCCTTCTAAATCTTGCCTGTAGTCACAGCTCTTTAATACACATTCTCATCACACGCCCTTACGGAACAGAAGAAAAAATTTCTGCATCTAAAGTTTGATTCAATGGTCTCAATCAGGGCCCATGTGGCTCAGATACAATCAGGCTGCTACTTCAGTGAAGTGACTTATTAAGAAGAAAGGGACAATGATTCTCAAACTCTAACACACAACAGAATTTGGAGGAGAGCTTTTAAGACATCAATTGCAGGACTCAGCAGACTCAGGTCAGGCGTGACCAGGAGTGTGAGCATCTCCTTAAATGATGTGCCTTGCTCGTCTCACTTGCCGCACCTTAGTCCTGGCCTTGGGCTAGCCTGGACTCCACACCCAAGAGTTTCTGATTCAGTAAATCAATAGGTGTAGAGTGAGGCCGGAGAAGTCACATCCCCAGCAAAGTTGGCTGGTGGTGCTGAGGCTCCTGTCCCAGGACTGCACTGTGAGAAGCCCGACAATCAAAATACTACACAAACTGCTTAACGTGTGCCTTTGGTCTAACATTCGCTTTATCCAGGAGTCTGTTAGAGATGCAGAACACTGGGCCCCACTCCGCGCTACTGAAGTAGAACCTGGATTTGTGCAAGATTTCCAGGGGACTGGTAAGTCAGAGATGCATTTTTGTGGAGTGGATACAGACAATACACCATTCTACCAGGAGAAGGAACTACAAAAAGCCGTCTACCCCCAGTTTCCTAAACGCAGCAGGGGATACTTTTAGGGAAGTGAAAGTGGAATTTGTCACATTAAAACAATAAAGCGAAGTTGCATTTGACTCAGGATATCTCATCTGGAGACACATCATGCCTCTTCACCTTTTACTGGTGATAATCCTTTTGGTCACTTGACTAGAGGAAGGTTGGCTTTCGCAACCACAAAGTATGTGTTTGGAACTCGTGTTTGTTCCTGTTTGATGCAGTTACTAGAGAGAGACTGTCCCCGGATGAGGCATGAACGTCAGTTTGGCTGTCCCCTTAGCCCTTCCTCTCTGCCCCAGGACAAGTGACGAAATGATCAGCACATTTCTGCCCTTTGGAAGAGTGCACCAGCCAGACCTGCAGGGCCTGGCTGTGAAGTGTCGTCAATCCACTCCTGTGACCAGATAAGCGCAAGCAGCACCGATCCAGCACAGCTCGAGGGTGAGAAGATAAAGTCCATCTTAAGTACAAGGCTGGAAACTGCAAACAGTGAGATAATGTACTACTTGATGTTGCTTTCAATCCGCTTGGGACGGGATGGAAAGTTAGTCACACGTACAAATAAGCAAACCTGATTTCCAGGGTTCAGAAACTTCTGTCTTGTTCCTTTTAAAAGGATCAACACGATGCTTCATCTAGAGAAAGGCAGGTATAACTTTTGCAGGGATCTAAACCACCACCCTGTCTTACTCGCCCCCGCACCCCCCCACAAGACAGCGTGGACAAATGTACACGTGGGCTTGAAAAGCCCAAACATGGGAGGGAGCATGGTGGAGAAAAAATATCAGCGTATCAGGAATTAAATCAATCATGTCTCTGACTATAAATAAACGGACTTTATGAATGGGATCCCCCCAACACAGTGACATCTCTTGAAAAAAGTAATGTGAGTATTGCAGCATTATGTAACCTCCCCTAGTAGAACAGGGCAGACAGTACAAAAAATCAGGCTAATCATCCCCCCACTTTTGTGATATGTCATATACTTTTGTGACGCTGGCCTTATTTCCATTTCCCTAAATCTGTCCTCCCTCTTCTCTCTTCCTCCCAATATCCAGCTTGAAGTTCTCCAAGGCGGGTGGAAGTAATTCCCTCTTCCATGAAGTCTTCCTTGACTCCTCATCTCCATCTACCAACTAGAAATATTGATCTGGCTCTTAATGGATTATCTGTTTCTTTGGTAGAATCTGTTCTGTCAGAGAGCGAACGTTTTCATCGTCCCAAACAAACTGTACACACCAAAAAGTAGCTCATCGTTAAGCCCACTGATGACCAGCTGAGTTGTTTTCATCTTGGGCAACTGTGAATTACATTGCTAAGAACATGGGTCACAAGTTTCTGTTTGAGTCTCTGCTTTCAGTTATTTGGGGGATAGATCTAGAAATGGAACTGCCAGGTCATATCATGCTTCTGTGTTTATAATCCTAAGTTTTTCATCCATATTAAACAAGGGGGAACAAAGCCCAGCTAATAATGTATGAGGTTTCTGTTTAGAACTCCTTGACAAACTCCTGGAACTATATCTCCCAACATTTCAATCTCATCAGCCCAGTCTAAACTCCTGTAACCTCGAAGAAGAGTGGTCATTTTATCAGGGGTCTTTCTTTTTCTTTTTTTTCTTTTCTTTCTTTCGATAGAATCTCACTCCGCAGTCGAGGCTGGTCCTGCACTCACTATGTGGCCCAGGGTGGCCTCAAACACACAGCAATCTTCATGCCTCAGCTCCTGAAAGCTAGGACTACAGACATGCCCCACCACGTCCAGTTTATCTGGTGCCTGGGAATTGAACTCAGGGCCTTGAACTTTCTAGGCAAGTGCTTTAACTGCTGAGCAATTGCTCCAGCCCCTGTAATTATTCCGACCCCAGATCTCTGCTATTTTTCTTTTCTGGCTCACTCTCTTATTATTATTTCTTTTTGAAACAAAGTCTTGCTATGTATTCCAAGCTGGCCTGAAACTGTGTAGTTCAGGTTTGCCTTAAACTCAGAATCCTGCCTCTGTGTCCCTTGTGCTGAGACTGCAGGTATATACCCACATGCCTGTCTGTCTCATCTAGTTCTTGAATAAGCTATCACTGGTGGCATAGCGTGTTAGGGTTTGGATCTGGACTTTCCTGCCAAAGATTCATGTATTTGGAGGTAGTGAGTGGGATATGATGGAACTGTTGGGAGGTGGTGCCTGACTGGAAGGGGTGGATGCCTGGGGTTTGATTTGGAGGGATTGCATCAACTTGTTCAGACTGGAGGGTGCCCATGGGAGAGCTTTCAGGTTTATGTTATTAGCTTGTGGGCCAGGAAGTGAGGGAGGGGTACTACCTGGGAGTTGGGGGGTCCAAATAGTAGCATGAACAAAGGGAAGGAAGGAAAAAGAAACATTGTTACAGCTACTTCTTGGGAAAGCTTTGGCTTTGCCTAGTCTCCAGACATTGACTAGCTCCTCACTTAGCCTTCTCTCTACCATGCCCTGAGCAGCTTTCCCACCTCTGCCATGTGCCACCACTATTACTGACTGCCCTTGAGTGGACTGTGCGAGGCCTTCTGAAACTGGGAGCTAAATAAATTTTTCCTCCCTTAAATTGTAGATGTTGTGTACCATGACCCAGCAATAAATAGGCAACTAACACAGGATGGTTGTTTTGGTCTTGACTGCTGATGATTTACTTACATATTCACAATAGCACAGCATTTTCTAAGCAAAGTTCCCTTCCCTTATCCCTGTGCTTTATGGTACCTCTTTTGGTGATGAGTAATCAAACACTGAGCATTTACAGTTCACTAATAGCTCAACATGTTTCCCTGTTGTAGTTAAGACAGTTGGTGTTTACCAATCTGGCTCTTCTCTTTGCCAGGAACACAGCTAAATTAAATTTCTTGGCTATTTCTGATTCCAAATGGAATTATGTGATTGAGTTCTGATCCCTGGAACACAGATAGCATTGATGTATGTTACTTCCAAGCCTAATCCATAAAATACGAGGGAGGTAAACAAATACTTTCACTGTATGAAGCGTTGGGATGACTTACTCCAATACATTTGCCCTTGTCATTTGACAGGTCTCTTCAATAAATAATTAGCATTGCTATTGACAATTCTAGCAACTATTTTCTATCTTCCCCACTTGGTGGCCCAAAGTAGGTGCTCACCCTTCAACTTACTGCTGTTTCAAACATGTCCTTTGCTTTTCTGGACATTTGTCCTAGGAGGTGTGAAGCAACCTGTCTTAGTTCTCTGGAATATTAAATACAGTGTTTGTTAATCTATCCTTGGGCAGCAACTGCCCCTCAAAACTCTTTGTGGAGGGTGTAGCAACTATATATATAGCTTAAATATCTGGTAGCTTATGTGACCTTCCCAGGTCTTGAGGATATATGCAGTAAGTATGACCCTATGCTACCCACTTATTCTTTATTTTACAGTAATTAGTTGACCACTGCTTTTTATCACTGTTAGGTCAAAAATAATTGGCAACTTGGGAGTGGGAATTCTGAATTATTCATCTCCATATCTTCCAAAATGCCCAACATATTATCTTGCAGAGTGACTGCCTGTACAATTCTATCAACAGACCTGTGACCTTGCTGATTGAATCTACCTCATCTCCAGCCTGCCAATATGTGAATTTATGGAAAGGCTGATACTGGATCCACTTTGCCACCTGAAGTAGAGAAATATTTTTAAAACTCTTGGTTAGAAATCAGTTTCTTTCAGTTAACTGTATTGAAGTGTAAGTACACACAATAAAAAACATATTGTGTAGTTTGATGAGTTTTGACAAATACAGACATCCTTGAAATGATGATCTAAAATATTTCTACAACAGCCAGAAAGTTCCTTCACTCTGCTTTAAGCCAATACTTTTTCATCATTGTCATTCCTGTTGCCCTAGGGACCACTAATAATATTTCTATCACTATAAGTTTTATCTCTTCCAAAACTTTACATAATTAAATTTATGTGCTGCTTTATGCCTACTTTATGTTACTCCATGTTGGTGTCTTAGTTACTTTTTCACTGCTGTGATTCAATATACAACATGTACAAACTGGGGGAGACAAAGGTTATTTGTGGAAGCACATGGCAGAGGCAGAAATGGAGGCTGTTCCTTGCAGCATTGCAAACAGGCTAGATGAGGCAGATTCAACCATCGAGGTCACAGGTCTGTTGGTAGAATTCTATATCTAGTCAAGTCACTAAAGGAAGGAAGGCAGGAGAGAGCATATATCCTTCCAGGTCTTGTTCCAGTGATCCGTCCCTTCTGTGTCCAGCTCAGTATTTCACCCCTGCCACATTTAAGCCCCTACCATGTGCCTGTAGCCCAATTCACATGCCTGGGATCTATAATCTGCCACAAGCCTATCTTTACTACACATTTAAAATTCATCCCTCCAGACTAGGCCACAATCCCCCCCCCCCAACCCCCTCCAAGCCCAGCGCATGGTTCCACAGACAATGTATAACATTCAAACATAAGAGACCTTCAGGGGACATTCCAGATCCACACCACAATATTCCAGTCCTGGCCCTCAAAAAGACTCATGCCTACCTCCTCATGCAAAATACATGTCATCTTTCTCTAAGAGTTACCAATGTCTTAACAGTTTCAGCATGCTGAAAAAGTTCAAGTTCAAAGTCTCCTCAGACAAACTCTCAGCTGTGAGCTTCTGTGAAAATCAAAGAAAGGTTAAATACTTCCAGTATAAAATGGCGCAGGGCTACCATTCCCATTCCAAAAGGGAAGAATAGAAAGATAGAAAAAGCAATTAGATCAAAACAAGTTCCAAACCTGAAGAGGCAAGGGTTAGCTCCTGTAGCTCCATATCCAGCACATAGGGTAAACTGTGGTGACAGCGAAATATGAACTCCAAAATGCTGGGAAGGCCCCATCCCTACAGTGTTGCTGCTGGCTGCAACCTCTGTCTTCTCGCCTTTGGGCTGAATCCACTCAGAGCCTACAGCTTTTCTCAGCTGACAATCCATGCTCCTGGATTCTTCTCATTTTGGGGGTTTCCACTGTACCTTAGGCTTCTCCTTTACAACCCCATGCATTGCCCTCCCGGGGCACACTGCCTGGCCACCAAGGCATTCCTCTGAAATCTGGGTGGAAGCCTCCATGACCCAGAACTCTTGCATTCTGCATGCTCGTAAAGCCAGGACAATATGAATGTTGCCACAGTTCACCACCGGCTTGAGCAGCAGTCTGGTCCCCTCGTGCCATGGTTGCAGCAGCTTCTGAGTGCCTGGATTACTAATTCTGGGGAGCTGAACTCTGGCAAATACTTCCCTCTATGGCCTATAGGGAGCCCTGGGGTACTGATCTCAGAATAAGATCTTTTGCCTTTGCACCCTTTAATTGGTAAAGGGTAGGATCTTGCTGATCCCTGAGACATCCTCAAGGCCTTTTTATTATAGTCATGGTTGCAAGTACTAGGGTTATTTTGAATGCTATTCCCTGTGTTCTTTAGCCCCACCCCTCAGATCATTTTAGCTCAGCACTGAAAAACCTTTAGATCAGTTTTCTCTGCCATTTTTTATCCTGGCTGTCATTATATACTTGGCTAAAAACCACAAACATTACCCAAGTGGCAGCTTGAATATTGGGCTGCCTTGAGATTTCTTCTACCAGATTAAGCAGTCCACTGCCCTTAATCTCAGTTTCAGGCAAAGTCTCTGGACAAGGGCAAAATACTGACAACTTTTGTTTTTATACCACTTGCCAATATAGTTCTCTTTTCCATCTGAAACTTCTTGAGGGACGAGAGGAATGGCCCAGTGGTTAAAGCACTTGCCTAGCAAGTACTAAAATACCCAAGTTTGATTCCCCAGCACCACATAAGGCAGGCGTGGTGGAGCATGTTTGTAATTCCACAACTTGAGAGGCTGAGACAGGAGGATTACCATGACTCCAAGGCCAGCCTGGGCTCCTTTGAGAGTTCAGGACCAGCCTGGGCTTCAGAGTGAGACCCTGTCTCTAAGTAAAGGGAGAGAGAGAGAGAGAGAGAGAGAGAGAGAGAGAGAGAGTGAGTTCTTGAGCCTGGCCATTCTAATCCACATTTCTATCAGCAGTCTGGTCTACTGAACTCTGACCAGAATCTCCCATCAAGCTCAGCTCAGAGCACCTGAAGCCTTCTCCAGCCAGCATCCTCAAACCTTTTGAAACTCCTCCTACAAACCAGTTCCAAAGACTTTCAAACCATGTGGTCAGGTAAAGTAATGGCAATAACCTCATTTCTGGTATCAATGGCTATCTTAGTTACTTTTTCATCACTGTGACTCAATACCTAACCTCCATAAATTAGGGTAGGAAGAATTTATTTTAGCTCGCAGTTTCAGAAGGTTACAGTCCATTCATAGATGGCCTGCATTGGAAGCATATGGTGGAGGCTACTCCTCACAGCATTGCAAACAAAAGCCCAGTCAAGTCACCAAAGAAAGGAAGTCAGGAACCAGCATATATCCTCCTTCCGGGTCCCATCAAGTGATTCATCCCTTTTGTGTTCAGCCTCATTATTTTGCCCCTTCCAGGTTGAAGCCCCCCACGACATGCCTGTAGCCCAGTTCACATGCCTGCAGTCTATAATCTGCCACAAGCTTGTCTTCACCACAGACTTTTAATCCACCCTTCCAGACCAGGCTCCAGCCTCCCAACAGCAAATGGTTCCACAGATAATCCATACCATCTGTACATGAGACTTCTGGGGGACATTCCAGACCCAAACTACAAGAGTGAGATTCACCCAAATCAGTGTGTGGATCAGCAGCTATTTTCTTTCGATTTCTGAATGGCACCAACTCACTGGACGACGGACGTTTAGACTGTTTCCAGTTTCATGATACCATGACTAATGCTGCTCCGACATCTTGAACGAGCCTTTTTGTAAATGTGTGTTTTCATTTCTCTTGGGTATACTTAAGAGTAAAACTGCTGGGTCATAGGTTAAAAGCATTTTTAACTTTATAAAAAACTGCCAAGCCAGGTGTGGTGGCACACATCTGTAATCCAGGAACACTTGGAGACTGAGACAGGAAGATGACAAGTTCAAGTCCAGCTTGGACAACTTAGTGACTCAGCAAGACCCTTTCTCAAAAAAGAGAGGGAGGCTTGGGATAGAGCTCGGTGCAAAGGCTCTGAAAAGACAAAAAAGAAAAAGAAAAGAAGAAACTGCCAAGTAAATACCCGAAGTGGTCGCACCATCTTACATTTCCACCAGCAATGTCTGAGAAGTCCACTTTTCTCGTGGCCTTCTTAACATTTGGTACCATTAGTCCTAGTACACATTTTTTTTTTACAGCAAGTATTTTATTTTAGGAGGAAGAGCGAGAAGGAAGAGGGGAACAACTGAGAGAAGAGAAAGAGACTGAAAGACGGGGAAGGAAAGAGCTGAGGAGAAAAGTGAGAGAAGGAGGGGAGTGGAGAAGAGGAAAAGGAATTATTCGTCTCTCTCTCTTCCATAATTCATCTTTAAGTCTCCCATAAGGAAGGACGGGAAAGAGAAGTGAGAAGAGAGAAGAGGGAAGGGGAGAGCAGAGGCGGTAAGAACAAAGCACAATGTCTGCGAAGTCAAGTCATAACCAGAGCCAGGTTTTCTGGAATCTGCTGTTATCTGTTATCTACTAGGCCGCATTGCCTTTAAGGGAGAATTATCATGAGCATTCTTCCTGGTACTGTGGGGGAGGTATGAGCTGAACACTGCGCAGAGTTTATTCTAGGGAGCTCCTAGGTTTTTGGAAAATAATTTGGGCTGGGAAACTGCAATTCAGAAAGAATTATCTGCATGTCAAGGACTGGCAATAATATTGAAGTTCCTGGTCATGTTGTGGAACCAGGTTCTTCTGTACTCACAGGAGGAGACATCTTTTTATCTTTTGTTAAAGCATAAAGACGAAGGCTTTCTACATTGCAGGCCCTGTCAACCCAATGATCATCACAGGAGGAGCAGTCAGCAGCCATGAGAGAGAACACAGGGAGAGGGAACGGAAGGCAGGACACACGTGATCAAACTTCACTTCTGCTGAAACAAGCTCAAAGCTGATCTCACTGGGCAGGAAAATATAATGAACACTATTATGGGGTATGATTCAAGGAACTAGTCTTTCTAGGGTAAAAGTGTGGCCCTTCTGGGAATAAGGAATTTGGGTATAGAAGCCAAAGAAGGTCCTAAGTAATGAGGCTAAACGTGGATTCTAAAAATATCCATTAGAAATGACAAGTACTTATGAATAGCTGCTTAGTTTACCAATTATTCTCCTCGCAGAGACAGACTTTTTTTTTTGTCATGGCTTTGTCACATTCCTCCAATGCCCACAGAGAGTTTGGGATTGTTGCAAACCTCACTGTGGACCCAGTGGGCAGAGCCACGGGGGCCAATTGGTGGAAAGATAAAGGCAGCTCCTTAAAAAAGACCTCAGGGACTGTTCTCCTAACCAGCTGTCACCCATAGACACCAACAAAGCCAAGAGGGAGGACTGCTACTGGTGGCTCTTCGTCACCTGTTTCCTCTACAAGCTATCTTTAAGTAAGTGTCACTGAATGGTATGTGTAAAGTGAAGCAAACGAGCTCTCATCCATCCATTCATGTGATATTTAGTGAGGAAAGACTGTTTCAGGTACTGGCAGCACAGGGGTGAATCAAAACAAAAACAAAAACACTCTGCTTTCATACCAGTAGGGGGAGATAGACAATAAAACAAGAAATGTATCAATTACAGAAAGTAGACGGCGTGTGTGGAGAAGGAAAAGAAACAAGATAAAGGGGGCTGGAGTGTGTTGGGGGCAGGGTGGGAAGTTCCTCTGGGACAGTTAGGAGCTATTATTAAGATTTATTGAAGCTAGAATTCACCAGGCCCCCCAAAATAGGATTTATCTCCCTCCTTCCTGTATGCTGCTACTGCCTTGAGAACCCAGAACTGTCAGGATGATTCTAGGTGATCCGTTCCTCACTCTGGAGAAGCAGGCAAAATTGGAATATAATTATATCATGTGTAGGTAGTGACCTCACCATTATGCTTCTCAGGACTTGCTGAGTGACTGGCCAACCACTGTAAATATGGCACCAGTACCGCTATGTGCAGTTACAAAGACGATCTAAGTCCACCCTGATCCTGGGTGTGTGGTGCACATGATGACCAATTATGTTCCGTAATGGTTTTAAAGCCGGCATAGTAGTTTTACATGTGTCATGATCTCTGAACAATTCCATTATTTAAGAACACTTAATTTCCATCTTTCCTCTGTGGTAGAAACAATTATACACGTAACTTTGCACACACTTGTAATTTCATTCTTAAGATATCTTGCAAAAGGTAGAAGTGTGTGGGTTCACCGGAGACAGACGATGTTAAGAGTTTTTAGCCCTAATTACCAATCACCTGCTGAAATGTCCAAATTTAGCACCATCTCTCCAGCCATGTATGAAAATGGTTCCCTATATTTTCATTCAAGTTTATATCATTTTTGTTCCTTTAATAATTTGAAAGCTGACACTTCCGGGACTGGCATGAGGCTATGCAAGATAAAGCTCCCACTTAAGTATCTCAACAGTAGAATAAGGGTAATTCCACGCAATCCACCTAACTTCTTATTAAAAAGAAATTTCCTTTTATTAAAGACTGCTGAAGAGTGCTTTAATAACACAGAAAAAAGTTTAAAGAAAATTACACATGTGAAAGTTACCCAGCAAGAATAAATGTCATAGATGCAAGATTAAGTCAGTGGGAGGGGTTGATTCAAACATTTTTTTCCCTTAAAATAAAAGCAAATGCTGCACATTGCATTTTTAAAACACAACATCCTTTCCTCCCGCGTGGACGTTTGGGTCTGCTTCATAACAGCTGAGCTGGCTCACTTAGCAGACATGAGGTCTTCCCCGCTCCACGGCTTCATTACTAAAAGTGTGCCGCTGTCAGATATAAATGATGCATCTCACTAAGGACACTCAATAGCACGTTCCTTTCACTCTTTTTTCCCTCCAAATATAACAATACACTGTTTTGCCTTTGACAGAAAAGATGCCAAGCCTCTCTGACTGTTCTCAGGCCTGCGACTTGGCATGACTGGCAGTCCAAGTGATTGATCCATAACATTTGGGCACTCAGGTAATTACAAGTTGCTGATAAGCTTGACTATGCTACCAGGGCAAATAATAATACGTGGGATCTAATTCTGAGTCAGTAAAGTCCTCTTTTTTGTGATGTTCTTTGAAATAAAAATATTTCCTCTGAGATGAAATTCTTCAGGGAGCACTGAAATTTTTATTTGCCTGTTTGATAGCCACGAAATATTGGGATTACTTTTCTTTTGTCTTTGTACACACCTACATCCTTTTTTAAATCTACTTTTGACCTTCCACATTTTCTTCTATAGAATTTCCACTAATCTAGGAGCAGAGGTTGAGAAATCTGAGTTTCTAATGTCCAAAGAGAAATGGTAGTCACAAATAGCCCTTATAAAGGAAGGTCTCAATATTTCTGTGCCCCTAATTCTGGGAATTGTCAATGATTTTTATTCTCACTAATGAGGCAATAACTCAAAAGCTGGTCCTCTTCTGCCAGGAGACAAATATTATGAAACAGGACTGTCATTTGTTTCAGAGCTGTGCTGTATGCAGAGGCGGGCGTGTATGTGCTTTTGAGAAAACAGGGCATTTTCTTAGCTAGGATAGAATAAGCTGTAATAGACTGATTACCAAATGGTCTATCATAAAATCTAAGTGCTTGAAAAGAACATTAAAGGTCATTTGGTTCAACCTCCTGTCTACAAATTTGCTCATTCAAAGCAGAGAAGCCAAGTTACCAGATTCTGGAAGCTGCTACACACTATCATTTCATTGTAAAACCTCTCTTTCCCTAAAAATGTTCTATGGCACATGTATTTTTCAAATTGATTGCTTTTAGAATTTCATGACATTGGGAAAAATTGCAGACATCCTAGACTAGGTTACAACGCTCTTAAGAAAATGACATTTTTCCAGGAAAACAACTGACTCACTTTTCTATCTAGTTATAGCTGTTATTGACTGGCTGTCAGGAGAAAGCACTGTTCCTCATCTCTTCGGGATTGACTGCTAAATTAATGGCTCTCTGTGCACCACACGTCCCTGTCTGTGTCCTTGTGTGTCTTCCTCAGCCTCACTATTATGGTTTAGATCTGAAATGTCTTCCCCAAAGCCTTGTGGACAGTTGGATTATCTATGGATTTCATGTGCTGTTCAGAGGTGGGACGTGATCAGAAGTACAGTTGATTGTGTGGTAGATCACAGGTGTGTGGTAGATTATGGATGTGTGGTGCATTACTGGGTGGGTGGCACATTATGGCGCACATGGCCTGGAAGGATATATACCCTTACCCTGGCTCCTTCTGAAGGCCCCAGATCCTTCCTCTTATGATGCCTTGAGCAGCCATTCTCAGCCTGACCCTTCCTAGCGTTGCTAGTTGCCCATGAACGGACTGGACCCTGGTGAAACTATGACCTAAAATACACTTTTCTTCCCTTAAGTTGTGGTTGTCAGGTAATATGTTCTAGCAATGGAAAAGTAACTAAGACATTCCCATCATAAACACTGGGCTTGGCCATCTGACTTTTTTTTTCACATCTACAGGCCATCTAACTTTCTTCGGCCGAGCGAACATTAGGGAATGTGACACAAGGGGACATTGAGGTAGAGCTTGGGCACTGGGGCTTGCCTTCTCCTTTGCTGCTTTTGGAAAGCAATTTCTGTGTGAAGAAGTTTGGACGGATTGGCTAGACCATGTGGTCAGCCAACACCTACCTCTAGACATGTCATGAGGTCACCTTAGACCATACAGTCCCACTGAACTGCCAGATGATGAGGCTGTGCTAAGGAAGACCTGCAGAGGAACCATATAGCTGAGCCCCTGGTTCCTGTTTCTTAATTATGTTCTCCTAAGAAAATTCGAGCCCCAACACTAGCCAACTACTCCTCTGTTCTTATTGGAGAAGCCAAACCTTGCTGGAGAAAACAATACAAGCCACCTGAGTACTCTCAAATTTATCCCAAATTTTTACTTACCCTACAGCACTGCTTGCTAATCTTTTATTGGAAGGGGGAGGATTTCTGTTCTTAACTGTGAGAGAAACATTTCATATTCAATTCTCTTTTCTATCTCCACCATCCCCTTCCTTCAAGCAACAGTAATTAAAATGCGAATGTTAAGGAGCTTTGACACATGTGTGCACACATGTAAACACCATTGTGATCAAGAGAGCATTTTCATCATTCCAGGAAACAGTCTCATACTTCTTCTCAGACATGTTTTCTTTTTCCTTGAGTGAAGAGCTGTAGAGGAATCACTGAGTCAAAGCATAGGCATATCTACCTAGAATTTACTACCAAATCTAAACACTCTAACAACCAGTGATATTTGGCGCTGTTTCAAGTGGCAGTTTTCTAGTTTCTCTGGCACCCACGCACTGTTTTTTTTGTTTTGTTTTGCTTTGTTTTTTGCTTGCTGTCTTAAGCCCACAGCACCTCAGAGAGTAACTCTGCCCTCTAGTGGCTAGACCTGCTCTCTCCACCAATGCCTGAATCTCAACCTTGGTAAGTACGCGCCCTCTTCTAAATTTGTTTCTCTTTCCTGGGGATCATGGCTGCTTCCTCGGTCTGCCACTGCTATAGAATCATCTCACCCTTCTTAGCGGTTAATCTCTTATTACTAGTGAATAATTTCTTACATTAAAGTTTTCCTGTTCAAATTACTGGCATGGTTCCAGTCAGCTGACTCAGTCGTGGTTAGTACCTTCCAACCATCCATTCTTCTCCCCTGTGCCTCCAGGAAGCACTGTGAAGCATCCTTCCCTTCTCTTTTCTACTGTTAGCATCCAAGCCAGCATGCTTTGTTTGAACAACTACAACAGCACACTACCCCAGACCCCTAACTTCCATTCTCCAAAAAATAGCCACCATGGTCAAATGACATTAGAACCCTCCAACAAGGACTCTGGCCTCAGCTTAGAGATGTACAGAGCTAGAAAGAGAATCTCCCTCATCCGTACACACAAGGAAATCGGAACATACTGCAAATAATGACTTTTCTTGAATCTACCAGAGAACTGAGGTTGTAGGGCAACCGTACCACCCAACATCTGAGAAAAATCAGATTTCTTCAATAAGATAGTGGCCTTGTACACTGCTAACCTGGGCAGATGCTGCTGGATTTCCCATAAACTGATGAGAAGAGACCGCTAAATGTTTTTAATGAACAGATAAAAGCAAGTGTGGGCTAGTTTGAAGACTATTCTCTTGCAGGACTTCCTGTCACTCACCTTAGTAAGTGTTTAAAGGGCGTATCACGTAGAATCCTGAAAAAGCTTCCCTCATGCTGCTGGCTAAGGGAAGAGAACAGCGGACACACTGCTCAAGCCAGCTCTCGCACTTCCTTTCAGGGGAAAACCCTCAGATTTACAGGGGGAAGAGCAACGAAAACATTATCACTTTAGGGCACCTGTAAAATCCTACTGCTGTTGGGGAAGGCAGAAGAGTAAAAGAAACTATCTCTGAAGGAAAGGTAGGAACATGGGCCGAGCCCATGTCCCCGAGACTCAGAGACATAACACCTGCCTGAGATTGAGCCTACAACTGATCACCACATATTGCTACTATGTCCTGGTCCTAACTCCAGGACAGCAATCATCAAGAAAAAATAACAGTGGACAGAGCTGAGTTATAGAAAGAGACATAGCCACTCTCTGAGGCAGCAAAAAATGGAAAACCCAAGACCGGAAAAGGTGGAGACATTGAGAAAGTAACATCTGACAAAAAAACCCGTACCCCAAGCAGTAGATCACACCAGAGGAGTCTCATGTCTTTGATTCACTGAGGGTAACCATAGCAACAATGAATCTCAGCCCCTGACTAGGTTAACCCACATTTCATGCTAAAAGCTTAGTAGAAGGAAAGCCAGGCCCACCTCCAAGCAAAAATATTGCCCTCAGCATTTACTGTTCTATACAAGAACTAGCTATTAGCATAATGGTGAAATAAGGCAGGAAATTAGCAATGATACACACCCTCCCAAGGTATAAAGCAATCATCAGAATCAGATTCAGATGTGACACAGATGGTAACAAAAAAAATCAGATGGAAATTTTAAAATAATTATGACCAATATGTTAAAGGCTCAAAAACAAAAAGCAGTTTCAACAGAAAGACAGAAATTACAAGAAGGAATGAAATGGAAATTCTAAAAATAAAAACCGCAGTGACAGAGATGAACAATAGCTTTGATGGGCATAATAGATTTGATAAAGCCTAAGAAACATGAAGATAAATCAATAGAAATTATTCAAACCAAGACACAAAGAGAAAAAAGAAAAAAACAAAGCACTGATATAAATCTAATGCTTTAACGTCTCTAACTGGAATTTCAAAAGGAAAAAAGGAGAACTAGTAAGATAGATAAAATACTTGAGAATATAACAGACTAGAATTTTCTAAGACTAATGGCAAACACCAAACCACAGGTCCAAGATCAGAGACAACCAAACTAGAACGAATAACACAACAAACCCATGTATATAATACATTTTTCACAGTTAACCATTATAAAATTCTACCTACAAATAATGTTATGCCACTTCACTTTAAAGAGAAGCAGGACATTTGCATAACCACAAAGTGTCTTCCCGGAAATATTCATTGACTACTGTGTCTACAGCATCTTCACTACTTCAGGAAGAAAAGCCTAATTCTCCTTCCTCCGCTCAAATGCGGTCTAGTCTTAGGGATGTGCTTCTCTCCAATAGGATGTGGAGAAGTAACTTGACAATGGAGAAATTTGGCAGCTAGTACCCTTACCAAGTGATCATGGTGGTCATTACCTGTGGTAGAAAATATTCACGTCATGTGTCCCCAGATTTAATACAAAGATATAACGGCATCGCTCTGGTGTGATTCTTTACAAAAACTTATTTCAATTTAACCATGAAAACTTCAGCAAACCCAACTTGAGGGACCTTCTACAAAGTATCTGACTGGAACTCTTCAAGTGCGTGAAGATCATGTAAAACAAAGAAAGAAAAAGCAATTGTCTCAGACTGGAGGAGGGTAAGAGAACATGATTAGTAAACGCATTGTGGTATCTTGTTAGATGTCAAAAACTACTTCCAGTAGTCCGAAACTAGACGTACATACCCAATCAGCACACTTCAATATGGGCTTTGAAGATACTCTGCCTTTTATATTTAGTAGAGTCAGAAAAAGGAAGAAAGAAAAAGGGAGAACTTAACTCATTTTGTGGCCAAAAGTTACACTGTAAAAACATTCTTTTAATTGGCAATAATTCAAGAGCTCAGTGCTGATCGGTTTTTAACTGATTTATTTAAATGTATTTGCCTCCAAAGAAAATTGCATATTAGTTTCTTTCTTGTTTTTATTAGTCTGTACATTTCTTAAATTAAAAACGCAGTGTTTCTTGAAGGATTGGTAAATATAGTCCATTCACTAAAATAAATACTTGTGACACATTATATGCAAGCATAGTCTTCTTCTATGACTAATGTATGTTCCCAATCTCAAAAAAATTTTGGGATGGAGGCAGGGCAGTTCAGGGAGAAAAACCTGTTGAACTAGCTTAAAAATATGTAGTCGAAAGTCTGACAGGATGAATATTAAAAAATAAATTTTAGAAAAATTATATAAGAATCCAAACTATTTTTATTACTATTACTCAAGACTAAAATTATATAACTCACAGATAATACAGAATTTTATCTAAGAGACTGGGAATTTTGTTTTCACTCACCCTATTGATCCCTATCCATAATTCATATTTGCTCTGATTTTATTTTCCTATTGTAAGATTTTTTAAAAATTAAATTTCACCTGCTCACAATAGAAAGCAATTCTCAAAGTAGGGTCTGCAGGGGCCCTTGAAGTCTCAAAGACACTTACTTTTGGGGGGCAATAATATTATATATGTAATACCATAATGATAATATTAAATCATATTAAATCTTCATTTGCATTTTCCTTTGTGTTGTCACTGCAATGATGGTTCGAAAGCAAAGGGGGTAAAACTGCTCATTCTTTAGGGCAAATGAATGACTAAAAACAACCCGTGTTAATCATCACCTTATTTTTCATCTGCACAAAACCGAAAAAAAGAACCAGTTTCACTTAGTAATGTTATCGAATATGCGGTAAAATGATTCATTTTATTAAATGTTGAATATATGTCTTCTTAACAGTCTGTGTCATGAGAATTATGCTGCCTACCAAGCAGTGATGATCATCTCGAGGTAAAGGGCTGGTGGGATTGTTCGAATTATGAGCTCAATGAACCTCTTTGATCAGGAAGCATCATTTTTACTCAAAATAATGACTGACAGGCAAGCTTTTTCTGATAAGAGTATCCAACAGGCATTTTCTCACGCATGAACAAAGAGAGTCTGTCACTATAAGGAAAGATCAACTAGCAGTATTTGTTGCCCATAATATAATTGGAGCTTTTGTGTAAAATTAGTGTTTTGGAAACTTGTATCTGCCACTGTGAGCTTGATACTTTAAGACTTTTCTAAAGAGACTGGTATACATCATACATAACAGCAAAAGTGACTTTTGAAAAAATACTGTGTAATAAGATGTATCAATTTTTGGAAGATTATTTAAATAAGTCAGTGAACTAGTATCTTTCAGATAACTAGCGCATGATGCTGCAGAATCCTGCCTGGCTTAAAGATTCATTCCAAAAGCAAAATAGGCCAACTGGAATTTTAATGTAACAGAACACAAAAATCTTCTGGTTTGAAGTTCCATACGGTAACTAACTTTAATCAACTATTGCTTACAATGTTTAAGTTTAACGGCAAAGAGAATATCCAGAAATCATGGGAGAGACTGCTCACATTCTCGTCCCCTTCCAGTGTGAGATGGATATTTGTCTATATACTTCAACCAAAAAAATCTACAGATTGATCTCAGAAACAAATAGGAGAGGCCAGCTACCTTCTTTTAAGCCAGACATGAAAGAGATTTGCAAACATACAAAACTGAACTCATTTTTCTCACTACATTTTCCTTCTGTTTATTTTCCTTGTTTTCATAAATATACAGGTACATATGTTAACATGTGGACTATGGTTTTAAACGGATTAGTAAACATGTACTTCTCAGTTTTAATTTTCATATTATAAATATAGACATAACCCCCAGAAACTAAAGCTTTTTTTTTTTTTAGAGAAAATCTCCATAATTTTGAAGATAAAAAACCTTAACGATGCTGTTCTGTCTGAACATTTCTTCTTTCTCCCTGGAAGTGTTTTCAGAATCTTTTCTCTGCCTCCAGTGCTCTCAAATGTCATGATAATATGCTTTGGTGAGAGTTGACTGTCATCCTGTCCTGAATCCCAGCTGCATGCTTTCAATCTTAAATCTCGTTTTGATTCTGGGTAACTTTCTTAACTACTTTTCTCTTGGGCAGGCTGGGGAGACACACCAGAAAAGACCTGTGATCTCCTTCCTGCTGTGTATAATGCTGTCAGTGCTTTGGGAGATGAATGGAGGGGGCTCAAAGGCTGGGGATGTGACCTCTCAGTATCTCAATTTTTATTTTATTTGTGTGTTTTCAAGAAAGTACCTTGACTGGCTACTGTACCTAGTAGGCCACTGTCTAGTGGCTCTCAAATTTCACATGCATAAAGCTCCTCTAGAATGCATATTAAAAATCAGATTCCTGGGCCTACCGTTCAGACTTGAATTCAGACCCACTATAGAATACAACTCCAACCTTCTGCAACACAGAAAAAACTAAGTGAAACAGGAGATGTAACACCTGACTGCTTTTAAGTAAATTCTTACCAAATCCTCTTGACTTAGCTGCAGCTTCTTCTCCATGGCCCAAAGCATCCAAAGCACCATCAGTTACTAATCCGTTGAGAGTTCCCTGGGGTGAATCTGATTGGTCTTTAATTTCACTCACTTCCAGTTTAGTACTCAGCTTTTTCAGCTCCCCCAAGTTGGCTACTACTTAGGTGCCTATTATCTAATTTCCATTTCTTGCTTTTTTTGGTGGTCTTGTGACCTTTTTTATACATGAATTCCAAATTCTACGACACATTTAAGATAGGAGTGTGGGGAATCAATCATCTATGCCTGTCCATTTCTCAGATATTCCTCCCTTTCCTAGGAGTCCATTGCCATTCTTTCTACCCAGTCACCTGTTTGGGGGCCTTTTCATGCCATTATCTGCTTTACTGGGCATGCTTCCAAAAGAAGTAAAATCAACATACCAAAAAGACACATGCACGTCCATGTTTATAGCAGCACAATTCATAATAGCCAAATCCCGGAAACAGTCTACCTGCCCATCTAGAGAAGAATGGTTAAGGACAGTGTGGTACCTATACATAAAATTGACCAAACACAAAAGACTGCCTAGAGACAGGCCTTTTGACTTTTCAACCATAAAAAAATAGCATGTACTATCATTTAGGTGGAAATTTGGGAGCTGATGGGTGCATTCAACAGTTACATTTAATTGAAACTACCAAGGGCTGAGGACAATTCCTGGGGAAGGTCCCAGCTAGGAGTCATCAGCCACTCACATCTCCTAATAGAGGGAGATAGGTGTGGTATACACAACAACCATTATGTTTTAATAACTTAATTGATAGTGAATCCCATTGTCCTTTTAAAGCAAATGGATTATTGGGCAAAGTCAATGCTAGGGCCAAACCAGAAAGCTTTAGGGCAATGGAGAATATGGAAAATGAGGACAACTGGATTGAGAGAAAGAGAAACTGGCCTAATTTTATATAGGACAGAGGCTGGTCTAGAAATGTACTAAAAGAAACATCAACATCGAGATTCTCACTTGGAGGAGAAAAGTACCCTTATCTACATACACAAGGGCACATTCCTTGAATGCATAGTTTGCATACAAAGGATACTGTAGTTGAAAAAAATCAACCTTCCTAGAACAAAGTGTCCTGTACTTTTCACGTTCGAGAACTACCCAGACTCACTACATTAAACAAACAAGTAGGTAAATATAGCAAGTACCTAAAAGGTTGGGCTCTGGAGTCAGAATAACCTGCTGGGATCTTAACTTCCTCATTTATTAGTGGTGTTACTTTGTGCAAGTTATTCCTTCTCTCTGAGCTTTGATATAATCTATGAAGTGAGGATACTTTCCACATAGGCTCATTGTCGGGAAAAATATAGTGTGTGAGTGGCACTTAGAACTGGAATTTGTCATCAATAGCTGATACATTTCCATCGCTACATCACGGGCTCCACAGTAGCCTCCTGGCAAGTGAGAACCATGCAAGAAAACATAATTTGGTGCACTATTCTTTTTTGCTGCTGCAATGTTTGAGAAATGTTAAGGTGTTTCTCAGGAGTATTGGACCCAAAGGCCTTCGGAATTTGTTGAAAGACAGCTCAGATTCCATGAAAAACAAAGAAAGATTAGTAGGTAGTTCCTAGTATATTGTAAATAAATCTAGATGCAATTACTTTCACAACCGTGTACTATGTATATTTCACAGGCTGTTAGGTGGATTATAAATTTACTTACATACTCAGTGGCCTTTCTAGAAGGGATTCCAGTTGAAACGGAGGTAATTTGGCTCACACGAGAAGAAATAGCTTACATGATATTCACCATTACCCATGTCTACTATTCTAATAAAAGGCCCATAATTGTAAGTGCAGATGACATTTATACCTGTAAAATGGAGGGTCAAAGCACAAAACAAGCTGAACTACTGGCAGACAAACTAAGAACAAAAGCCATGTATTACATGAGTAGCTAGTTAAAAAGCTTTCCTAGCCTATACTATTTATAATCTTTAAAATGATGTATTTCTTTTTGCATTAAGATACATCATTATAAAAAGTTTTGAAAAGATAATAAAAGAAGAAAATAAAACTATTTCATAATGTCACTATTCAAAGTTGATCACAATTACTAATTGGTATGTATGCTCTGCCAGCGTTTTTCCTTATCAAAGCCAGGCAGAAGGGACCTGAGGGCTGGAAGGGACTGCAGAATTTACCTAAGCCAACCCACTCCTTTTACACATGTAGAGAAATCAAGAAAAGGTTGATTCTATTTCTGGCTTCTTTCAATCTGTTCAAACAAGAAGAGTAGGCGACAATTTTAAGACAGCTCATTCTACAATATTGATGTGCTTCGATAAACCCAGAGTTGCATCATAGGACACCCCACCCCGAATACTGGCCCAGACAGACCCTGGTCTAAGCTACTTGGCTTCTGAGGCATTTCTGCTTTGATCGCTGTCCCATAGTGATGTGATATTTGGAACTGAAGCAGTATCCATGAAGTGACAAGACTGAGGACAAAAAGTTATAACAGAATGATAGGACATGAGTCCTGAATGATGAAATTGAGCTGCTGGACCAACTCCAGATTTGCCTCTTGAGAAAATCAAAGGCTTCTACTGCGTAAATTCTGTAAGTCAAATATTTTGTTATTGTAGCCCCCAACATCCCAATTAAACCTCATGTTCTTGAGCACATACAGGTACCTATTCTCTGACTCAGTGTCTTCATTGGTTAAACAGAGACTGTGTGCACTTTTTTGTATTTTACCACACAACAAAAAAATTTTGGGATTCTCCTGTGCGTGCCAAAATTTTTCCGAGAGGCATGATCTTTGAAAGTTGAGATGTCTGTTGTATGTCTTTCCAAAACCGCCCCAACTGTTGAACATTTGCAATTCTAGCAAACGTTCTCCTCTATAAGTAAAGATTGCAGCAAGTCCAACTTGCACATCAATTTTTCTATTTTCCATTCTTTTCTGAAGATGAACTCACTTTCTGAGAAATGAAAATACTGTGTTACATTTTTAAAGGCTATAGTATCCTTTGCCACGTTGTCCTTCCTCTCTCGCCACCCCCCTCGCCACTTAAGGTGGGGTATGTAAAAGTGAATTTGGAATAATCATTCTAGTAAGTAATACCTAGGTCAAAATTTCAAAAATGCACACTGAAAAGTTTCCCTCCATTACATGTAACCTAGCCACCCCTTGGTGAGGTTTCTGAAAAAAATTTCTAAACATATCTTAAACATATATAGGATCTTGGCTGGAAACAAATGGTATGGTAAATTAATCTTAGGAGAATTTAGTAATGGTATTATTTATAAAATGAAACCAAGTACTGAGAAGCCAGAAGAACAGTGTAATAGCCAGAGCTGGTAACAGGCGCTGAGGCATAAAGGTGTGACTGGGCGGAAATACGGACTTGAGGCAGAAGGCTGTGAAGAGAGGGCAGCTTCAGGGAAATTGGGACCTGACGGTCACTTTAGGGAAATGGTGGAGCAGGATTCAACAGGAATGTCTGGATGAATAAATCCCAAAGCTCACTGCTCTTGTGCTGGTGCTCCCGTCCCTTTGAGGGGACCCAGTAGACACCAGAGGGCGAGAGAACATGTTCCCATCATCCCCTTTGATACTAGAGAGCCCAACATCATGACAATATCTCCTGTATTCAATGTCAGCATAGAGAGGACAGCTACTTTCACCACAATAACCATGTTATTCTCCTTATCAGCACATTCCTGTGTGTGTGTGCGTGCGTGTGTGTGTGTGCACGTGTGTATGTGTGTGAATTATTAGGATCAAGCCAGGCATTTCACACTGAACTCCATTCCCAGGCAACTTTTAGTTTTGATTTTTGAGATGAGGTCTAAGTTGCTAAGTTGCCTAGACTAGGCTCAAACTTGCACTTTTGTGCCTTAGCTCCTCAGAGCACTGGGATTCCAGGCTCGACCAGGCCCAGCTCCCTATTTATTTACTATGGAAAGAGTTCTATGGATACTCCAGAAGAAACAAGTCAGGTGTAATTTTACTAAAAATCAGCAGAAAGATCAGGACCAAGCCTGCACGCTTGTGGAGTGACGTGAGCTCCTCTCAGCATTTTTAGTGCCTTGTGTGGTCCTCTAGCCACAGAGTAACATGTTATGGTTTGCATGCAACTTGTCCCCCAAAGGTTCATGTGCCGAGGCCTGGTCTTCAGTGTGGTGGCAGGACCTGTAAGAGGTCAGCCTAGTGAGAGGGTCTCAGGTCCTAGGAGGCGCCCTCCTCAGGAGGGAAAGCTGAGTTTCTGAAGTGAGTTCTCAGAAGAGCTTAGCTATTATAAATGCCTGAGTCTGACCCCTCTTCTGGCTTCTCGTTTGGCTAAGCAATCTCTTGATCCCACATACACACCACTTGTTGTGATACTATCTGCTACTAGGCCTTCACCAGAATCTGAACCAATGGAGTTGACCAGTCTCGGACATTTAGTCTCCAAATTTTAATACACCTTTTAAAAATATAAAATTAGCTTGCCTCAGGTATTTCACTATAAGTATAGAAAATGAACTAATATATAATCTATTCTTATATTCCCCCTCCCTGCCCTTTATAACTTCTAATTCTCTGTTAGGTAGTATAGTATGTCTGCAAGAGACATTTCTTTTATCTTCCCAAGCTTCTAGAAACTACCCCAGCAATGGATTAATACCAGCCCCGAAAGTCCTTTCTAGGAGTTAAACTCTGAGTCATGAGAGAGTGCTCCTGTGAGAAGAAATTCTTCTTGATCTAGCCTTCTAATGTACTGCCACGGCGTTGCTCACACTGGCATTGCCACAGTTCTTGTGGGTGCACATAGGCCAGATCTTACAATTGTTCACTTAGACACGCCATTTCCTCCCAGGGCAGGGCTTTTGTTTTTGTTCTTGATATGGGCTGTTACCTGACTTCTATTACTGGTCTGAGAGCAGTGAGGAAAAATGGGCAAATCTTCAAGGAAATAAGCCCCCTGAAAAGTGCCTAACTCAGGTTGTGTGAGTGTTCCCATCATGGAGACACAGCACCTGTCGTCCAAGACGTAAGGAGAAAGGTTTCATTTAGCTCCAGGTTTCAGGAGATTCAGTACATGGATGGCTGGTTCCAAGGTAGAAAGCTTATGGCAGAAAGGTGTGCAGAGCAAATCTGTTAAGTTCATGGCAGCCGGGAAGCAGAGCAGAGGACCAGTGCCCGGGAGAAGTGGGCTGGGGACCCTAGGTAGCATGCAAGGCCGTGCCTCCATGTCTCACCCAGACACACTATATGCTATACTAATCTGCTAGACATTATTTAATCTAAGGACAAAGACATGTCAGCATTAACAGTTTTACATGGTGGTATGGTCTAAATGTGTCCCTCAAAGTTCATACTTTGAAACTTAACCACAAATACACAGTATTAAGAAGCAGGACCTTTCATCATGAGAGCAGAGCACTGTGAATGGTACAAAAGAAGAGGCAACATCCTAGAAACCTTTCCCCTTCCAACTCTTCTGTCATGGAAGACACGGCATTTGTCCCTGTTTTGTCCCTGTCATTCTGTTTCTTTCACCATATGAAGACACCTAGATGATGTCATCTGTATGGAAAGGGCCCTCACCAGTCACTAACCCCGCTAGCACCTCAGTCTTGAAGTTTCCTGCCTCCACAACTGTAAACAACAAATTTCTATTCCTTGTAAATGACCCAATCTGTGCTACTTTGTTATGGCAGCAGGAAGGGACTAAAAGATGGGTAGTGCTTTTTTTAGGGAGGGTCTCCAGGGAAGTGGAGATACTGACTTCTAGCATGGGAGTAGGAAAATGCTTCTGCCAGCCCAGTAAGTCTGGAGGACATTAGCATTAACAGGCTTGCTTACCCAAAGGTCCCCATGTTAGTTCTCAAGACTTCCATTCTTTTCTTACGAAGGCACTGACTTTGGCACAGGAGAAGCACTGAGGTTGTGTATTCATTGTCCTTTGGTATTGTGCTACAATTAAGTCCTGAGATTGATTTTCATCAAAGCCTAACCAGTTGCCGATGAAAGCAAGTCTTTCTAAATGCTACCATGAAAGTCTTATGACCTTCACAGAGTGCCTTAAACAGACAACGACCTGAGCTGAGCTTATCATTTCTTTGTTGCAAGGCATCCAATATTGTGAAAGGTAATCACCATAACTGACAGTCAATAATTTTTAGTACCCCCACTCTAATCAAAGACAGCAGCCTTGATCTCCTAGTCCCTTGGCCTCAATCTGTACCTCTTCATAATGAGCCCACATACTTACGTATGAGCTTGAGTAATTTTGCTGCTAATGGACACCAGACATTATTACCGACCTTTCTTATCACCAGCAGCAGAAATCCTTTTACTTTCAGATCACTGTTGGGTCTAGTACAATCCTTCCTGGTGCTAATCGTCACACCTGACTCAAAGCTTACCTGCCAGTGTTTGATTGAGGGTTTGGTGAGGCTTCACCTCGAACTTGACTGATTTTAATACTAAATGTTCCGCATCATAGGAACCCCACTTAGGCATAGGCAAGGCAGGACAATTTGTCATCCTAATTGACAGGTATAATTCCAGGACAACAAGAATGAAGGCAAAGGGAAGTGAGATGGCAAAGCAGGGAAAGCAAACGCAAGGAGATGTACTAGTCAGCTCGCCAGAGTTTCAGGAAAAGAATATAGCTGTTTGCTCAGTGATGCAACTTCATTCCAGACAGGCTACACCAAGCCCCTGCTCCCGGGAACACCTCTTGGAGGGAGCAATGAAGAGAAATTTGCCAGTTTCATTCTGTCTCGTCTTTCTCACTGGTCAGCATTCATGATACAGAGTGTTAAACTCCCTGCAACTCCAGTCACTGTCACCTAGCCCTGCTGAACTGAGGCTGGGGAAACCACATCACATACCTCCTGCTATAGTTCTGGAACCTTGTCATCCCCACTGCAGTGGGCAGAAGGGAGAATGGGCCATTAGTGGCTCTCCTTTGGGGCCACTTAAAGGGCTGACAGTGGTAGAACGTGAAGGAGGTGAGGGCCTGGAAGTCAGGTATCAGTAGAGCAAATCCAGAGATGTTATAAGTGGGTACAGGTATAAGTCATTGGTGGGGTTTGAACTGATGCGAATAGTTAATGCTTGCAGTATGAAGTCCAACAGAACCAGATTTGTATCTCAGCTACTCTCTTTACAAGCAGTATCATCTTGGACGAGTACTTAACGTCATACATAAAGTTAGTATCACAATAGTGCCTTCCCTCATATATCTGTTACAAAGAACACACGAGATAAGGTCTAAAGGTTATCCCAAGAGCACTTGATATATAAAGTATTTCCCAAGTGTTGCCAGTTATTTCTATGAATCGATGGTGCTACTTCTCAAAGATATGTTACTTATCTACTTAACATAAAAATTTCACTCAGATTTCCCTTGATTTCACTTATCAAGACTAATAATAATCACTGCCATGTCCTGAGTTTTAGCCATGTATGGAGAACAATGCATTCAACAGTCAACTCTGTGTAATACTCTTAGGAAGCTGTGTTCATTTTCTAAAGCAAACCTCAGGGTAAGAGCATGTGTGCAACCTACTTACATCTTTCCAACTGTAAGTAGATGAAACGACTTTAAAAAGTTTACATTTGATTTTTTTAATTAAAAAAATTTTGAGACAGCATCTCACTCTATAGTTCAGGCTGGGCCTGAACTCATTATGTAGTCCAGGCTGGCTTCAAACTCACTGCTATTCTCCTGCTTCAGCCTTCCAAGTGCTTATGTGGTGCTGGGGAATCAAACTCAGGGCCTTGTGCTTGCTAGGCAAACACTCTAATTGCTGTGCTATTCCTCTAGCTCCAAGATGATGTATTTAAACTGGATAACTGAAGATTGTTTAAAAGGTTGTGGGTAGGATAATCAACATGTTACCCATATATGCCCGTATAATGTACATATATATATATATATGTATATGTATATATATATGTATGTGTATATATATGTATATATATATATATATATATATATATATATATATATATATATATATATAATTTTGTTAGATCAGGGCTATGGAAACAAGTAAGAATGATGCAGAACTTCACAGTAACAATTATGAGCTGGAACTACTCCTATTCCTTAAGGAGAAGGTGGCCAGAGAGAAAGAAACTGGAAAATGTTCACAGGACAAGCAATCTTGTGCACCAAATTGCTGGGCCATCTCTGAAGACGATGGTCTCGGTTAGCTATGTACATGGACATAAATATCCTCCAACTTTCTTTCCTCCTGAAAAAAATCCATCTATCCACATCACTATCCTTGGTCCTCTTTGTCATCATGTTTGCAAACTTATTCCTTCCAAGTGTCTATACAACCAGTCAACTTTTTAGTCAATCACCTTGAATCACCACAGAACCTTATCCTAGGTTGAATTACACCAATGCCTTTCAAAGCCCGCTCTATGGATGTCTACACATTGCAAAGGAAATACACTTTTAACTGTTTCTAGCATCTCCACCATTACACAGACAAAGGGAATTAACTATGAAGCCATAAACGTGGATGAGAGGCAACATGGCCACCAACTTGAGCAGCTTATTAGGTCTTTTCTGGATTTGCTCAGGGCCAGCCTCGTGCGTACCATTTCAATTTCACAATGGTACGTTGCTGTGCAACCAATTTTATTATAATACAAGCAAGATAAAACCCAGTTAATGGTCAGCAGTCTTCTCAGACAGGCTTTCAGCTTTCCATCAATACCTCACAACAAGTCATTTATGGCTTTTCAAATGGAGAACTGCTGGTAGGTTCTGCCACGGAGGTGTGTTGGAGACCTCTGCAATTCCACTGTCTGCTCTCAGACACTCCTGATACCCATCTGTACAGAGAGAAGGCCCAGGGGCAGAATAGCCCGGGCCTGTCAGAGGGCCTTATCGTGCTCCAGGTCATTCTTAAGAGTCCAAGAAGCATGACTAAATGTAGTCTGTGCTGACTCCAAAACCGTTGCGATAGGCTGTGTAAGGTAAACGAGCTTGTCTCATTTAGATGCGGCATCCTAACATACTCCAGACCGCTTTACCCTTAGAAACTTAAATGATACAGTAGTAGGTCCCTGACACCCTCTGGCACACAGACAACTTGAATGCTTATTCACTTGGTGTGTATATGTCCAGTTCACTGAGTCTATATTACCATAACGTCATAACAATACCATGTCAGAATGACAGTCTGTGGGAAATCAAGATGGTCAAGGATTCTTCCGGATGACACAGCCCTGAGTACACTCAGGTAAACTGCTGCCCCTGATGTGAAGGCATGTGGTTTCTGATCATCTGTTCTCATAGAAGTCAGTTAAACAATTTCACTAGGGCAGAAGCTACCAACCAGGTGCCAGAGGTTCTATTTATTTGCTCCTATAAAATTAGCACAGCACACTGTCAACCATGCCTGTGATTAGAATTATAATCTTATGAGGTCTGTGATTATCTACAGTCATTTTTAGAGATGACCAAGCACTAGCTCTTGCACGGGCTAGTCAAGTCAAATGGGGATGTAATAGGAATCATCACCCTTAGATCTTTCAAGTTTTTAATGGTGGCATTTGATCTCTATAATTCCCCCATAGATGCAGCAGTGCTCTGGTTTACTGTCTTGGGTCTACGGTGTATTTCCAGTACTTTCATTGGGCCCTTCTATATATATCTACAGTATATCCTGAGACTGGAGAAATAGACAAAGAACACATTGTGGGCTAGATTTGGGCCATGATGCTATCACCTGACTTCACCCTTAAAATCTCCTCCTATATACGCCCCCTAGACACAAGACAATGCCATTTGGTGAGGTCGTACAACTATTACTGATAAAGTGTGGATTTTTTTTTTTTTTTTTAGTTCTTGGTCTTGTCCTTTTCCTTCTCCAACTGAGTGTATGGTGGATCTCACTGTGGAAGGACACCATGCCCGCCACGATCACTGACAAGTTTATGCAATTGAAGGTGGGCTATAATCTAGCGTCAGAAGTTCTATTTATCTGACCCTCTCAAAGTACCAGAAGCACACTGTGGTTGGAGTCGTCATCTTACTGAAGGAGAGCCTGGAGGGACTGCTTCCTCCAACAAGACAGCTTCAACAGAAACTATACTTTAGGGATGGTATCTATAGTTCATTACAAGATAAGCTAGCCCAGGCTACATAATGAGTTCTGGACCAGCCTGGGCTATAGAGTGTGACCCTACATCAAAAAAAAAAAAAAAAAAAGTTTCAAGAGGACTTGGGTGTTGAAAGTTGTGAGTCTTGCCTGTGTGCATCCAAAGATAAATATTCTATTTCTCAGGATATCATTTAATAGCTTGTGAACTTGGTCTTGAACCTTATCTTCTCTGAAATTTCTGGAGATTAGACTTTGAGTGATATGCCCAAGCCCAAAAAGAGAGAAACTAAGCACCTTGTCCTCACTCTCCTCCTATCTCGGTTCTGATGTCTTTTGATTGAACCAAGCTTTTAAGTCAGAGGATGAGAGACACAGTTTGGCCTTGAGGGCACAGAACATCCTACAGATAGAAGGAGAATAGATTGGATGGTCACATGAAAATAAACTAAAAAAAAAGAAAGAAAGAAAGAAAGAAAATATCCAGAGTGAGTCTAAATCCTGTGCTTCTCAACACTGTATCCTAAGCCCCACTTGGATTGGTTGCAATATCTACAGAAATAAGAAATGCAGAAGAATTTCACTAGTATCTTACACTCCAGGATTTCACTGCTTTAAAGATTAGGGAACCCATCTCCACGGCACCATCCACTGATTAGTCTGCAGATGACTGTCACCATATAGAGTTTCAAGGATAGGACTTTATTAATATCCACACACGCACTTTATTTGAATATGTAAGTGTCACAAAATTCATTTCTATATTGACTGCATACAATTTGGGAAACTGGCATCCATTCATATACCTCTTTGACTTTTTTTTCTTCCTATCCCCCCAGTTTCCTCCACTCCCCATCTTCCAGATCCTTCCCATCTTGGAACTACTACTTCCCTATTTCCTACCCTTTCTAACAATTTGCTCTATTAGCCATTTATATTTTCATATTCTCATATAATAGATGTCACATAATGTTTAACTTTTGTGTCTCATTTATTTCACTAAGCATTATGGTCTCGAGGTGAACACATTTTCTTACAAATACCTCATGTTTATCTTTCTTTATGGAAGCGCAATACTCAATTGTTCAAATTCTTTTTATCCATTCATCTGTTGACAGGCATTATACTTACTTTTAAGGCATATGCATTTCATACATCTTTGATGTGTCAAAAATATTTAGATAAGAAAATTATAAGATAAATGCCAACACAGCCTCATAGTTTATGATTGCTGACTACTGATAACAAACAAATAATCAAGTAAAACAAAATTTATCAATTTCACATTCTACTAGGAAACTCAGAAAATGTCAAAGACAAAGGCAAGATTATATAATGAGGGATTTACACTTTACCTGTGGTGCATTATAAAACCAATGCAGAAGTAAAATGCAGCTGGATATATAACAAATTGTCTTAGTTCCTTTTCTGTCACTGTGACTCAATATCTGACATGCATAAATTAGGACAGGAAAAATTTATTTCTGCTTACAGTTTCAGAAGGTCACAGTCCATTCATGGTGGCCAGCAAGAGTGGAATCACCCGGTGAAGGCGCAAGTGGAGACAGCTCCTCACAGCACTGCCAACAGGAAGCTAAATCCAAGGATAAGAGGAAGTTGCATGAATCCTTCCAGATCCTGACCCAGTGATCCAACTCTCTAGTCCCAGCCTCGGTATTCCAGTCCATCCAGATTTAAGCTCCAAATCCACCACACACTTGTAACCTAATCCACAGGCCTGTAATCTATAATCTGCCACCTAACTCTCTTCTGCCACATGCCCATAATCCACCCCTCGAGACCAGGCCCAATCTCTTAACAGCACATGGTTCCATGGATAATCTATAGCACCTAAATACATTAGGCTTTGGGGGGACATTGTAGATCCAAACCACAATACTAATGTTTTAAAATGATCATTTTGGTATTGAATGGTTTCTCTAATATGAGAAACCCAGAATACAGTCATTTCATAGAACCAAATGAGGTAAAGTAGGAGTTACGGGGAACGGGGAGAGTGAGGGCCAAACATACACATATTGACACAATATGTATATACACAAAATACTCAAGTTCGTCATGAGCATTTTGTATTGCATATGTATATGAAAAAATGATCATTTTGGCTGGCTCTGGAATGGCAGAATATGAAATAGAAATGGCAGAATTCAGGGATCCAATTAGAAGCTTAGGACAATAGCTCAAAATGGCAATGATGGTGTTTGAAATTAATACAGTAGAAGAGGATGCATGAGCTGTATATTTTGCATAGTGAACTAAGGAAATTGCTCTTGCATTGAGTCTAAAGGGAAAGAAAGGGAAGAATTAGACATGACTTGTAGACTTTCAGAGGACCAAGTGAATGACCAGAGATACCATTAGGTCATGCTAGAAAAACTGTGGAAAGAGAAGGTGGGGGTCCAGGTGGGACATCAAGCATTCTGTTTTGAACATGATCTATCTGAGTGGACTATTAGATATCCATCTCAACATTTAGATGCCTGTGGGCACTTGGCTAGAGGAATCTAACGTTTAGGAAACAGGGAAGGACTGGAAACGTAAATATGACAGTCATGAGTGTACAGACAGCATTGAAAGCTATGGGATATAACGAGTTATGAAAAAAATAGTATATATCACAGAAGAGGACCCAGAGGCTCGACCTTGAGAAGCTGCAAAGAGGAGGCAGTACCCAAGGGGCCAAAAGGGGCAAGAGCGGTAGACCAGAAGAGTTGGGTTTCATAAAAGCAGGTTCCTCAGAGTGGTACAGACAGAAATTCTACTGCAAAGAATTGAGAATATATAGGAAAGAGGATGCAAAGACTACACAATTCTTTCAATAATTTTTTACAGTGAATGGAGCAGAATGGTAAATCATTTAATCTTCTCTTGACTCTATAAACACAATGTTTAAAGGTGATGCTTCTCTGGGTTTGGTGGTACATGCCTATAATCCCAGCACTCTGGAAAGTTAAGACAGGAGGATAGCAAGGTCAAGCCCAGCATGGGCAATTTAGTGGATTGGCAAAACCCTATCTCAAAAATAAAAAAGGGCTGGAGATGTAGTTCATTGTGAAGGTCCTAGACTTGATCCCCAGTTCTGTAATCAACCAATCAGAACAGCTCTTTCTACATAACAACCTATAACAAGATTCATCCCTTTCCTGGCAGTCCATTGCCCTTCTTTCTACCCTGCCACCCATGCTGGGGCCTTTTTATGTCATTATTTTCATGAATTTTATAAGGAGGACACCCATCTACAGCCAGTCTTTCATATTTGGTCTATTTCACAGAGCATTATTGACTCTAGGTGGCCCCATTTTCATTCAAACTCTTCATATCTGTCTTTCATTATGGCTGCATAGTATTCCATTGTGTATGGGTCTTATATCTTCTTTAGCCATTCCTCTATGGAAGGACAGGTAGGTTGCCAGGATTTTGGCTATTACGAACTGTGCGGCTATAAACATGGGTATGCATGTGTCTCTGTGGTATGGTGACTTTATTTGGGGGGAGGGGGAGGACATGTCCAGTAGAGCAGTAGCTGGATCAAATGGAATTTCTATTCTCAGCTTTCTAAGGAATCTCCACACTGCATTCCCACCAGCAGTAGAGTTCCTTTTTTTCTGTACCCTCACGAACAACTGTTTCTCTTTGAGCTCTTGACGTAGGTCATTCTCACTGGGGGAGGTGAAACCTCAGTGTTGTTTTTATTTGCATTTCTCTGATGGCCAGTGATGGAAAACACTTATTCATGTGTCTGTTGGCCATTTGTACTTCTTCTGAGAAGCTTCTTTTCATTTCGGCTGCCCACTTCTTGATGGGATCATTTATTTTAGGGGTTTTTCTGGTTTTAAGTTCTTTGTATATTCTAGATATTAATCTTTTGTATGAAGTATTACTGGTGAAAATCTTCTCTCACCCTGGGGGCTGTCTCTTCACCTTGTTGATTGTTTCTTTGCTGCACAAAAGCTTTTCAGTTTAATGTAGTTTGTTGATTCTTGCTGAGATTTCTTGAGCAGCTGGCTATCTGTTCAGAAAATCCTTTCCTGTCCCTATGTCTTCTAGGGTTTTACCTATTTTGTCTTCCTGTAGATTCAGTGTTTCTGTCTTGATATCCAGTTCTTTGATACATTTTGATCTGATTTTACTGTGTGGTGACAGATATGGGTCTAATTTCAGTCTCTTGCATGTGGTAATCCAATTTTCCCAGCACAATTTGTTGAAGATGCTGTCTTTTCTCCAGTGGGTTGTTTTGGCCCCTTTGTCAAAAATCAGTTGACTGAGGGCATTTGGATTTATTTTAGTATCCTCAATTCTGTTCCACTGGCCCTCCTGCCTGTTCTTATACCAGTACCATGTAGATTTAATCACTATTGCTTTTTAGTATTTTTTTAAGTCTGGGATTGTGATTTGTCTGGCTTTGCCCTTGTTATTTAGAATTGCCTTTGAATTTCTGTGTCTTTTCTGGTTACATATAAATTTGAAAGTGTTTTTTCTTCTAGTTTTGTGAAGAATGTAGTTGGTATTTTGACTGGTATTGCATTGAGTCTGTATCACAGCTATGGAAGTATGCCCATTTTTGACAATATTAGTTCTTCCTATCCAGGAACATGGAATGTCTTTCCGTTTTCTAAAGTCCTCAACTTCTTTCTTCTGAATTTTGTAGTTATATTTGTATAGATCTTTCACTTCTTTGGTGAGGTTTATTCCTACGTATTTTCTTCGTTGCTACTGTGAAGGGGGTTGTTTTTTTCTTTCTTTCTCATTGGATTTGTTATTGGTGTATAGGAATTCTATTGCTTTGTAGGTATTGATTTTGTCAGCTGCTACTTTGCTTAATTTATTTATTAGTTTTAAGAGTCTTTGGGTGGAATTTTTTTGACTTGTCTATATAGAGTGTCATGTCATCTGCAAATAGCAATATCTTTACACCTCCTGTTCCAATTTGTATTCCTTTTATTCCTCTGGCTTGCCTGACGGCTCTTGCCAAAATTTCAATCCCTGCGCTGAATAATACGGCTGACAGTGGGGATTCTTGTCTTGTTTCTGAATTTAGTGAGAATGCTTCAAGTCTTTGTCCATTTAGGATTATATTGGCTGAAGCGTGGTTGTATATAGCTTGGATCTTGTTGAGGTAGGGTCCTTCTCGTCTTATTTTCTTCAGTCTTTATCATAAATGGGTGTTGGATTTTGTCAAATGCTCTTTCTGCATCTATTGGGATAATCACATGCTTTTTAACTTTGCATCTGTTAATATGGTGTATTACATTTATTGATTTACGTATGCTGAACCAACCCTGTGTCTTTGGTATGAAGCCCACTTCATCGTGCTGTATAATCTTTTTTGATGATTTGTTGCATTCTGTTGACAAGAATTCTACTTTTTGCATCTCTATTCATTAGGGATATGATTTCTCATGATGGACTATTCTGTTCCATACAAACCTGACTGGGGTTGGTTTATACCAGGCAGCTTCATCCACATGTGTCATTGTCACCTCTGTCAGAGGTGGCAGAGCACAACTTGACCCTGTGTCTCTGATCATCCAGCAGGCCAGTCTGAGCTCACACACATGGTCAGAATCATAGGAATTCCAAGAACTAGAGAGGACAGGCCTCAATGAACAATTGTAGGTCTTTGGCCATATTATATTTGCTGCTGTTCCATTAACCAAAACAAGTCACAAATACAAGCTCAGAGTCAAAGTGGGGGTACAATACTCAAGGACAGGGAGCTAGGAAATTACTGCAGCTGTGTTTGCAAATAATCTTTCACAGCTATTATAGTATTTCTAATTACAAACTTATCCTCTGAGTTGCTCATGTTAGACGTCTTGAAGTTATTTTCTCTTTTTTCTTCTAGTATAAAATGAAGATTTAATTAGCTATATAAAAGCTTACTTTGTGGGAAATGATTTTTTCTCAGTACTTTAATAATCTATTAATATAAATTTTGATCATGGAACCATTACTTTTTTAATTAATTATATTTGCAAACTGGAGAGAAATAATGTAATTGGTAGATTAAAATATGAAATTTGTTTTAAATCCCTTATAATAAAATGTGACTTCCTATCCCAGTAATGCTTTTCATTTTCTTTGTTTTCTTACAAATATGCAAAGAGGTAATCACCAGTAAGTGGCAATATTTAAACACTTAGACGAAACACTAAGCGATTCTCCTGTCTTAGGTGATTGTGTGTACTTCTTATCTGAGAGTTGGCAGCAGGTAAAATTAAATGGCTTTCCAAATGACTGCACTGTCAATCCGCCTTTTTTCCAGCTAATTGACTGATTTCTATTATTGCTTCCTTCCAAGGGGGTCACTTACACTGACATGGAATGTTGGCAATCCTAAAATGGCACTAAAGCCCCCTACAACCATCCATTGGTGCAAGCATTTACAAGGGGCCTTTTAGAAAAATATTTATGAGGAACCTTTTCCTTCCAGGAGAAGCGGAATGGGATAGTGGCGTAGGACTGCAGAAAACCAAATTGTTGGGACTTGCTCCCACTAGTTTCATGACGACTCTGAGCCTCAGTTTACTCAAGTACAAAGCGAAAGATCATTCTTCAAGTCTGGTCGCAACCTGTGGTTCTTTGTCCACATGTGCTCTGCCCATGCAATAGAATTAGCCCTTAATTCATCAAAGAAGTGGAGAAGGGGTCCTGTATATCCCCGACACTGGGTAAAACATCAGGAATATCACAACCAAAGCCTACTGATGTATTTACTACTCTACAGACATATATTCAAAGTCAAGAGACACAAGTAGGCTAGCAAGATAGGGCTCCAAAACTTCACAGATGTCAAAAGCTTGTCACGGTCTGCAATGTATCAGTTGCAACCTTGAGCTTTGGTGTTTCTTTCTAGTGTTAGAAAATGTCTGAGCAGCCTCCCCTTGTAGATGAAATATCTGCTCTCACGTTTTCTGTTGTGATTTGGGTCTGGAGTATCCTCCAGAAGCCTCATGTCACCATGGTTACTGGGTACTGTTGGGAGTGGGGCCTGGCTGGAAGGGGCAGATGCTTGGGGCTTGACCTCAAGGGGTCTATGCTGGTTCCATCCCTCCTTGCAGACTGCACTCTGTTCAAGCTATGCCGTGAGGAGCTCCGTCTCCAGCTCCAGCCCTACCATATGTTTCTATCATTCCAAGCCACCTGCCCTCTTGTGAATTGATAATGATCTTCTGAAATGGTGAGCTAAAATAAACCTTTTTCACTAAAGTTGTGAAATGTTGGGTATTCTGTCTCAACAAGGAATAAGTAACTAAGATACTCTCTAGAGTTTCTCAGGCTGAGAGGATAAGAGAAGAGTCTCTGCCACTTCTGGACAGTCTGATTTCTTGGTCTGTAGCAGTTCTGGGCACAGTTAATGTTCAGCTGTGCCCAGAGGTGTGTATCACATGCCAGGGAATAAGAAGGCTTCACCTGTCCTAGGCCTCAGGGCAAACTTACTTGTTCTGGCTAATGGTCAGTCACTGTTGTTGAACTGCGTCATGATGTTACTCATGGTCTCTAGCTGGTTGGCATGTGTGCCATTCAGCCACTCACCAGAAAGGAGATGCCTCATCTCTGGTGTACGTGGCTTCCAGCTTTACGTCCCTCACATCTTCTTTTCTCCATGCTCCTCAGGGATTCTCTGTTGAATAAGTGCTTTGCAAATTTCGTGTAACACTGAAAGATTTTCAATTTGGGAGAACCGAGTGTCACCCTCTTTAGAGCTGAGTTCTAACACACCTCCCTGTGACTCTCTCCTTTCTCTTTGTCTCTCAATCTTAGGAGTATGTAGGACTGAGAATCTTCTAGCTTCATAAATACCATGAGAATCACAATGTTTCCTGACCAGGCAGAATCTCTCATATACAGAAACTCATTGTTTTCACCTATAAAATGGGACCTGCTATGGTTTGGCGTGCTCCCCAAAACGTTCACGGATTTAGATGTTGTAAATAATTTATAGACCTCATGTGCTCTTAGCAGGTGGGGCCTGGTTAGGAAGAGTAGATTACAGGTGTGTGGTGGAGGGCACGTATGTGACATATTAGATTGTAGGTGTGTGGCCTGGAAGGATATAAACTCCTACCCCAGCTTCCCGTGAGGCCGATTCTTGCTCTTGTGAGGCTGTGTGGAGCTATTTTTCGCCAGACCCCTCCTACCATTGCCAGCCACCAGGGAATGGAATGAGAACTTCTGAAAATGTGAACTAAAACAAATCATTCCTCCCTTAGGTTGTGAATGTTGGGGAGTGTGTCCCAGCAAGGAATAAGTAAGACAGGATCCACCCTGTCTCAAGGATTAAATGACATAATACATGGAAATCATTTTGCATACCATCTGGTATTCAGTAAGTGCTTCACAAATACGAACTAAGCTGATGTCATATTTTTGCCACTTAATTCTAAGCTATAAATGTCTTATATTAAACTATTTCTGATTAAATCGTTGTTTCTTCTTAGGAGTTAGGAGTCTTGTTTTTTACTATTGTTAATTCATAAGCTTATTATTCTATAAAGAAAAATTAACTCTACTTGGCTTCTATGTCCTGATATATGCACACGGGGTTCTTTCAGAATTGCATGAATTTCATTGTTGTCAGACACACAAGTTACGTGCTCTTTGTATTATATTGTGCCAAAATACTAAAAATTTTCATTATTTATATCAGAACGAGTGTCTGATTGATATTTACTTGCTTTGGCTTGATGCAAACCTCCCCCCAGTCAGAAAACATTTGCTGTACACGTGCCTGTTTCCTTACTTTTTTTTTTTTTTTTTTTTTTTTTTTTTTTTTTTTTTTTTTTGGAGACAGGGTCTTGCTCTGTAGCACAGGCTAGTCCAGACTCACTATGTAGCCTAAGCTGGCCTTGAACTCATGGCAATCCTCCTGTCTCAGCCTCCTGAGTCCTGGGATTACAAGCATGTGCCACCATACCCAGCTTATATGCTGCTGGGGAATAAAACCCAGGTCCTTGTGCTTGCTAGGCAAGCACTTTAACCACTGTGCTATTTCTCCAGCCCTACCTGTGTGTTCCTCTCAAAGGCAAATTTATAGTAAGGAAGGTTGCAAGAGGGAGGCCACACTCAGGCAGGCTCCGTGTTACCCCAAGAGCACCCTGTGGTCCTGGGCAGGACTGGAGTGCCTTGCCCTGAGGAGAAAGGATAGTGTTTTCCTACTGTATGATGTGGAGTTAACCATGGTCTTATGTTGATGTGTCCTGGTGTCTTCTAAGGTAAGAAAGAGGGTTGGTGAGTCCCATACAGAATATTAAGCCTGAAAGAACGTTAAAATCTGGGCAACCCCCAAACACTACCTCAGCCCCACCAGTAGTATCTTTATAGCAAGTAGCCCTTCAAATGCATTTGAATTCTTTCCTTGTAGGAGAGATACGGCTCTACCTCCTTGAGGAGAAAACTTTATGAGGGTCTCCAGGCACTGCCTTAATTAAATGAGCTCAGCATGTACTGGGCAGACCTTTATAAATTGTGAAACAGAATTCCAATTTAGGCAAAGATTCTTTTGATAAGTCATAATACTCAAGAAGTGACATCTTCCATAGAGAATAACAACAGCTGAATTTGTTTTTTAATAAGCATCATTCCTACATAGAAAAACTGAAGTAAACCCTTTACCTATTGGCTCGTATAATTTTGGCAATTCATGCATGCAGGAGATATACCATTACTGAAGCTTAGAGAAATCACAAATGTTGTTCAAAAACCTATTATAGGGGCTATATGATCACTGATTTTATTCAGTACTGGGGATTAAATTCAGGGTTTCACATGTGCTAGGCAAATACTCTGCCTCTGGGCTACAATCCCAGCCCCCTTTCCAGTTTTGAGTCAGGAAGAACTCAAGAAGAAGGGCATCAAACTTCAGAAGGCTTTGAAATGGTCAAACTGCCTGGACAAGACAGGAAGTGGACGGTTCAAACTCGTATTTGGGGTTTCTTGCTCTGAACTCCCATCTCCACCACAAGAAGCAATTCTTTGAAAGTAACTCTGTGAGATGTGTAAGGGGTGTTCCACAAGTTCAAAAATGCACCCGGGGATACAAAACAAGAGATCCTCCTGTACTTTGTGGACTTGCAGAATGACATAGATGACTTCAGATTATTGCCTGAGAATTATTTGACATCTTCCAAGACTTCAGAAACAAGATTTCATAACAGTAATGGAGACTATAGTCAGACTGTCAGTCAATGCAGACCCCACAGTGCAGAGTACCTATTAGAACAGATTCCTCCCAATGTCTTTTTATGAGAAAACTCACCAGATTTTCCAATTATCTCATATCTGTGTTAGTGAAGGACCTCAAAGACCCAGATAATCAGGTTAGAAGTTCAGTCAGGAAGTGCTCATGATTCCTCTAGAACAAGATCTAAATTTCCAGCATGATATTGAGAACAAAGTATGTCCAATTGTCTTGGAGCCATGAGTATAACCTGCAAAACGGCTTCAACCCTAAGCGAGAACACAGCTGAATGCCTGCTACCCCCTCGATTCTGTGAACTGTGTGGTGACGCGAAGCTCTTTCAGGTTCAGAAGGTGTATGTTGCTAATTGTGGTGGTATTTTTCATACTGTTGAACCAAAAGCCACTGAAATTTTTTTGATTCTCAATTTTTTTGAGCTCTGTTCTGATTATGTGCAAGGCATGTAGAAAGCCTGTGCAGAGTGCTTCATGGCTGTGTCATACAGCACCTCTCCTGAGGCCCCTCTGGCCTATCTTCATCAGGTTACTCCATGACTCCTGTCGAAGGGTGTGGCAGGCTGCTTTCCAATCCCTTGGCCCCTTTATTTTTACCTTTGTAAATCCTTCCAGGGCTGGCCTTTGTGTCCAAGAGGACGGCATCCTTAGCATCCAGCACCCAGTGTGGACACAGACACTGACTTTGCCTCTGTCTCACCCAATCCCCATAGTTGCGGTAACACTGTTTGTGATAGTTCAGCAAGGCCTGTGCAGATAGAGCTAGATTTGCCTGTGGAAGACACAGTAGCAGAAACTAAGACTTTTCTGCAGATCAATATCTTCTCTAAAGACTTAACAGAAAATTCAGTAGAAGTTCCTGCTTTGGCTATAGCTGGGTTGACCAAACCAAGCCCAGGGGCCAGTGCTTTCCTGGAGGTTCCTGCTACTAATGATCTTCCTTTCAATGACCTCTCTGGACCAGGGAATTTGGAGGATATGTTCAATAATGTCATTTACTAGGAAACTCCTCTATCTGATACAAGCAAATGTATGGAGCTGTTTCTGAGTAAGACTAAGCCTCTGAAAGAGAGCTGCACCACACCTGAAAGTGTACACAGTAGGCGTGTGGCTAGGAGCAAGATCTGAAAGTCCTTGACAGCATGATCCAGCTGCTCAAGCTCACGTCCAGGTATTATCATCTGGACTCAGGCTGCAAAGCTTAATTCCATGAACAAAGCTCAGAGTAAGCCTCCAAAAGGTCTAAATCAAGTGTCCATTTCAGATCCCAGATCTGCCTCTGACAATTAGATCCATCTGTTGGCTTCATTATCTCAGAATGAGCTCTCTGTGGCCAAGATATTACAAAGCACAGATCCAGGCGTCCCCGGAAATGGAACCAGTGACCATTTGGAGACTGAGCAGAAGCTTAAACCTACCAGATTACAATTCATCTAACATTCAGGATGTTATTCTTAGCTTCTGGGAGATCAATTTGTACCAACAACAGACCTTGCTCAATACCAGACTATGGACAATACTCCACTGTCACAAACAGACACGTCAATTAGACAGCAAATCAACAAAGAAATACTACAGTTAAACCACTTTATAAAAAATGAACTTAACAAATGTCTACAGAGTGTTCCACTCAACATCAACTTTTTTCTCTCTAGCGCATGGGACATTTTCCAAACTAGATATTATAGAACATAATGTATGTTTCCATAAGTACACAGGAGTCACAATAATTCCTTGCTTCTTTCCAGATCATAGTGGAATAAAACTGGGTATCCACAGCAAGAGAATCTACATAAACCACTCAAATACATTGAGACTAAAAATCTTATTACTGAACAAATAATGGGTCACAGAAGAAGTCATGGAAAAAATCAAAAAGTTTCTAGAGCTAAATTATGAAGGAGGCACAATCATACCAGAATGTGTGGGCCATGATGAAAGCAGTACTCAGAGGGAAATTCATAGCTACAAATGTACACATCAAAAAAAAAAAAAAAAGCCCCAAAGCAATCCTATGTAAACAATTTAATGATGCATCTCAAGGTCCTAGGGAATCAAGAGCAATGTAAATCAAAAAGTAGTAGAAGTAAAGAAATTATAAAGATCAGAGCAGGAATCAATGAAATTGAAACTAGTATAAAAATCAATGACTCAGAATCAACAAATCAAAGAGCTAGTACTTTGAAAGAATAAACAAGATTGATAAGCTTCTAGCTAAACTAACCAAAGAAGAAAATAAGAAAGCCCATATTAATGCATTTAGAAATAAAAAGTGTGAAATCACAACAGACACTACTGAAATTCAGAGAATTATAAGGAACTAATTCAAAAACTTATACGCCAACAAACTGGAGAACTTAGGAGAAATGGATAATTCTTATAGACATACAAAATATCAAAACTGAACAAAAAGACATGAAAACCTTGAATAGAACCATAAAACACATGGAAATTGAGGAAGTAATAAAGTCTCCACCCACAAAGAAAATTCCAGGACCAAGTGACTTCACAACAGAATTTTAGTAGTACTTCAAAGAAGAGCTAACACCAAGAATTCTCAAATTGTTTGATGAAATTGAAAGAGAAGGAATACCGACCAAGCTATTTTTGGAAGCTAGAGTTACTCTGATACCAAAACCAGACAGAGACTTAACCAGGAATGAAAACTATAGACCAATCTTCATAATGAATATGGAGGTAAAAGTTCTCATTAAGATACTGGCAAATAGGATCCAGCAAGTTACTAAAAAGATCATACACCATGATCAAGTGGGCTTCATTCCTAGGATGCAAGGTTGGTTTAACATACATAAATCAATCAATGTAATATACCACATTAATAAAAGCAAGAACAAAAAATGACATGATCATCTCAATTGATGCAGAAAAGATCTTTGACAAAATCCAACATCCATTCACGATTAAAAAAAAAATACCAAGAAATATAGGTACAGAAGGACCTTACCGCAAACTAACAGAGCCACATTTGCCAAAAGTACCACAAATATTATGGTAAAGGAGGAGAAATTGAAAGTATTTCCCCTCACATCAGGAACGTGACAGGTATGACCACTCTCACCACTCCTATTCAACATAGTTCTCGAAACCCATGCCAGAGTGATCAGGCAAGAGAGCAAAATAAAGGGAGTGTGTATCACAAAGGAAGAAATCAAACTATCCTTATGTGCAGATGACATGATTTTCTATGTAGAAGAACCCAAAACTCTATCATGAAACTCTTAGAATTGACAAATTCAACAAAACTGCAGGTTACAAAATTAATGACATTATTCTACACTATACTAATAATGGACTCACTGAGAAGAATAATTCTGTTCTTAATAGTCCCTCAAAAATTGAATACCTAAGAGTAAACATAACTAAGGAAGTGAAGGACCTCTACCAAGAAAACTGTGTTATACTGAAAAAGAGAAACTGAAGAGGACATTCAAAGATGGAAAGACACGCCCTGCTCCTGGATAGGCAGAATTAATATAGTCAAAATGGCAATACTGCCAAAACTGATATACAGAGTCAATGCAATTCCTATAAAAATACCAAGAACTTTTTTTTTTTTACAGAACTTGAAAAAAATTCTTAAATTCTTATGGAACAAAAAGAGACCCAGAATAGCCAAAGCAACATTAAGTAACAAGGCAAAAGCAGGTGGCATTACAGATTCCAGACATCAAGTTGTATTACAAAGCAACAGTGATAAAAACTATATGACACTGGCCCCAAAATACACAGGTTGACCAATGGAACAGAACTGAGGATGTAGGGACAACCTTGAGTACCCTCAGCTACCTGATTTCTTACAAAGGGGCCAAAAAACATACACTGGAAAAAGGACAGCCTCTTCAATATATGATGCTGGAAGAATTGGTTATTCACATGCAGAGGAATGAATCTAAACATATACCTATCACCATGTACCAAAGTCAAATCAAAGTCTATAAAAGACCCAGATATTAATACAGAAACACTGAACCTTCTGGAAGATAAAAATAGGGAAAAATCTAGGAGATGTAGGCGTCGGAAAGTACTTTCGTAATAGGACACCTGATGCAAAAAACAGCCCCAGAATCAACAAATGGGATTCTGTCAAACTAAAAAGCTTCTGCAGGGCAAAGAAAACTATCAACAGAGTAAAGGGAGATCCAAAAGAATGGGAAAAAATTTAACAGCCACACCTTGGAGAGGAGGCTAATAATTAGAATATACAAGGACGTGAAAAAAGAAAAACCAGACCCCTCAAAACCAAAAACCTAATTGAAAATGGGCAATAGAAATGAATAGGCAGTTCTCAGATGAAGAAGTTCAAATGGCCAATAAATATATGAAAAGATGTTCAATATCCTTAGCCATTAGAGAAATGCAAATCACAGTATCACTAAGATACCATTCAACCCCAGAGAGAACAAACAGCACATATCAGGAAGTCAAACAGCAACCAATGCTGATGAGACTGTGGGGGAAAAGGAACCTTTATACTGCGGGTGGGAATGTAAACTGCTACAAGCACTATGGAAAGCAGTATGGAGAGTCCTCAAAAGGCTGAAAACAAGTATTTCATTTGACCAGTGATACCTTTTCTCATTAACAGTTAAAGCAACCATTAAACTGTTAAGAACAATGAAAAGCAACATACAACACAGACGCATGTATACTCATGTTCATAGCAGCTCAACAACAGCTAAAATGTGGAAGACACCAAAATACGCATTGACAGATACAAAAATTGTGGCGTTTTACACAACGGAGTACTACTCTTCCATAAAAACAGATAAATTTGAGGCTTTTGTAGATAAATGGACTCAATCTGAGTTAGTGAAGTGAGTCAAAGTCAGAAAGTGAAGGGTCACATGGTTTCTCTAATATGAGAAACTCAGAATACAGGCATGTTAGAGCCCCCAAGTGGGTGTGCTAGTGGGAGTAAGGGGGGCTGATGGAGGAAGCGGAGGGCCAAAAAGGAGAAGGGATTGTAGTGTTAACATAACACGTATGTGTGTAAAATATTCAATTTCAGTGCAGCCATTGTGTAGCACATATAATACTAATAAAAATGGGGGGGGGGGTGTAAAATCTGAGACAGGGCCTCACTGAGGTGACCACGCTGGTCTGAAACTTGCAATTCTCCTGCCTCAGCTTCCTGAATAGCTAGAGTTATAGGAATGCATGACCATGCCCAGCACTGTTTTTTTCTAATAATAATGTGTGAATTTTTTCTAACAATGAGTAACGTTATATATGTACACACACACATTTTTCCAGAGTTTATACGTTTCTTTGATATACATTTTAACATACTATTTCATTACGAGAGGAGCATGAGAGAGTGCCTCAAATTCATCATGCCATTTTGTGCCTTTCAACTCTTGATACATCTCAGAATAAGGCTGTTAAGCTCAGGCCTAGCTACTTCCTGCGTAACTTGTTCTAGACAAAAAAAAAAATTCTTATCCGGATTGTGGTTAAGAAGCAGATTGTGTTAAGAAAAAAAAAAGCAGGGTGTCTGCCCAGTATTTTCAAGGGGCTCTTACAATGGTAAGACCCTTAGCAACCACTCTCATCTCTCGCTGAAATGACAATGAAGCCAGGAGCCTGGAGGGTCCTTCGTGGCCACTAGAGGGCAGCAAGCCTCAGTGAAGACTCTCAGAGCTCCAGCGTGCTTTTTCTCAATCCTCCCTCCAGTTGCATGATATCATGATATTAGGAAAGTGATCCAGGGACGTTTTTAGACGAGAATTGTAGTTTCCATGTGCAGCACTGAGGTTCCTCTGGTTTTTAACACTTCCAAACACTTATCTCAGAATCAGCATTAAGCATTTTAGGCAGAGAATGTGTGTCTTTGGGACATCTCTTCCCATGTTCCAAAAGCCCTATGTTCTCATTTTCACTGAAATGCTGTCCTTCTTCTCATCCCGGTTTGAAATTGAAAAAATAATTCAAGCTCCCTCTGCACTCCTGAATTTCCCAAGAGAAATGGTGTCTCCTCCCTTTCCTGCTTCTCAGGGGAGCCCCGTTTCTCCCCTTTTTGTTGCTTCCTACTGCTGGCTTCTTCCTTGCCTATTCATTTATCCTTCCCTCAGAGAGAGGAAAGAGGAGAGAGGGGAGAGGGGAGAGGAGAGAGAGGAGAGAGAGGGGAGAGAGAGAGAGAGAGAGAGAGAGAGAGAGAGAGCGCTTTTCCAGCTGAGCATGGTGCTCTGCAGCCCTGTAGTTCTAGGATAGACAGAGGCACATGGGTGACGTTGGCGCCCTGAATTCAGAGGTGTTCTGTTTGACATTTAACTTATACTTTGAAAATGTATGTACGCATAGGAGTACACAGCCAGGGTGTGTGTGGTTTACTCTTAAATGTTTTGGTAAATACATACGCATGTATACATAGAATACACACACACACACACACACACACACAGTACAAATGATAACACAATGGGATGAAATGTTACTAACTATAGGTGATCCTGGCTACAGTCAGCTGTCTATATATTCTTCATATTCTTAAAATTCTTCTGTGTGCCTGAAACTCTCTCCAACTATAATGTCAAAACTGTTCTTAAAATTAACTTTTGTGTACAGTGACACAAAAACATTACCCCCTTCTTACAAAGTGGGACTTTGAAGTGAGCCTGACACATCTGAGTGGGTGAAGAGAGCCAGGAAGAATAGGTGGTCACCGATGTGCATGAGCTCCAAGAGAGACTATTGGTACCACCTTTTGGTTTCAGCCACTTGTTTTTCTGCTCTTACCTTCTGAGAGAGTGACGAAGGATTGATGATCCAAGCTGGAGGGGGAAAAATGGTGGGAGGCAAGGCCTGTTGCAGATTACAAAACTGGGCACAAATGCTTTTGTCCCTGTACGCATGGCTCTGCTCAGTGGCATGTAGTTCCTGCCACCTGGTGGTGGTCTTTATTTCTCCATCTCTGGAGTCTGCCAGCATTCTCCAAGTACAGGGTCGAAAGCCCATCATGGGCTTGCTACACTTGCAACACTAAGACCACGATATGAATGAATCTGAACTAGCCCACCCGCGGATGGCGCACACAGGTGTGGCAAAATCCCCCCATTTTCCAGATACCACTGAGCCAACTGTGAGCTGTGTAAGTGAGGCCTTCCTAGATCGTCCACGTCTGGCTGATCACAGATGGAAAGCAACCTCGGTAGAGGCCAGGGGAGAAGTCCAGGCAAGAACTGCCTAGCAAGGCCACAGAACAGTGAGAAGCAATGCCTGCTGCTGTTTGCCTCTGCATTTTAGGAAGGCTTGGTTAGTAGCAGCGGGAGCTCGGGAGCTCCCTAGGCAGCCAGCAGGAAGGCTGCATTTGCGTTTTGACACTCTTTCTGCTGCATCCCACTGGAGGGTGAGTTGCCCTTGCTCCCCTCTTGTCTAACTGGGCCACAGCCAACGGTCATATGCCCAAAACAAGCAGAGGAATAATGCTGGGGCATAGAATATTATGACTAAGATGACTACTTTGTCCAACCTAGAATCCTTCTTCTTTAAGACAGTAAAATCATTGCCCTGAAAGGAGCGGTCAATTTCTCATAATAAGCTGCCATTCTCTTTAAGAAACTAAACAGTTAAATGAATATGTGGACTGCTTGTCTTGATGACAGGTTCTGTCTAGAGTGTGATGTGTCTATCAAGCAGTAGTCAAGATGCAGATGAGCACCAGAGGGACTACAGGCAAAACTCCCCTCTCTCGCATATTTCATGGTGGCCATGGCCCCATCTATCTCCAGAGAGGGAAGGAGGCGGCAGCCAGAGAGGGTTTTGTAGCTCCGTGAATAAAGGTTTATTGCTTTCCTCTGCCTTCCATCAATCAGCTCAATGTTAGGAGAACTAAAAAGAAAAAAGCAAACCGAATCTTTGTGTCTGCTCATAAAATAAAATGGACAGAATATTCTCTCATTCTTGACCTTGAAGGTAACTTTTTCAAACTTGGATAAACCAGGAAATGTGATCTGATTAGAAGTGGAAACTGGAAGAAAGAATCTATAGATTTTTAACCTCTGCATTACTGTTTTCCCAGCTATTGAGTTCAAGTCCTCAAACATTTATGGGTACCTCTGCTGTTTAAGGAGCAAGGGAGGTGACAAAAAGAAGAGAGAGAACCAAAGAGAATGGCATATATGAAGCACTCAAGATGCCATCAATGCTGGCAAATCTGGGCAAAAAGGAACCCTCTAACACTTCTGGTGGGATTGTTAACTGGTACAATCACTATGGAGGGCAGTATGGAAATTCCTCAAAAGCCTGAAAATATTCTCTTCAGTCCAGCAATACCTCTTATGGGAATCTTTCCAAAAAGAGTTAGAAACGTCATATAAAAGAGATACATATATACCCATGTTCAGAGCAGCGCAACTAGCAATAGCCAAAACATGGAAGACACAAAAATATCCATCGACAGACCAACGGATATAAAATACACAACAGAGTACTACTTATCTATGAAGTCAGATAGATTTGTGGCTTTTGTAGGTAAATGGAGGCAACTTGAGACCATCATGGTCAGTGAGGTGAGTCAGAGGCAGAAGATTAAATACTGGTTTATCTGAGAAACCCAGAATACGGTCATTTTATAGAACAAAAAGGGGGGTATAGTGGCAGCTGGGAGAAGAGGGAGGATGTAGGAGGGTCAAAAGGAGAGGGGAAGGGTTTGTAATTTTGGCGTGATATACGTGTGTGCAAAAATACTCAAGTTCATTGTAAATATCAAAATGTGTATATACATATTAATAAATCAGGGAAAAAGAATAGAGAGAAGCACAAGATGAGGCTGCCCTCTTTAGACTCTACAGACATGATATGCCACATAAGGTAACGAATATTAACATCAAAGGACAAAATGCATAAACTAGGAAAGAACAGAGTAATTCTGACTTTAGGGTTAAGACATCTAATTAAAGAGGTGAGATCTGAGGGGGAACTTGACTTCCATGGACAGAAACGGTAGGTAAGAAAGCTGCCTCAGAGACTGGGAGAATAGAAGCAGGGTCAAGAGAGGTGTTCTGGTTTAGATCTGGAGTATCCCCCCCCCCCCCAACGCCTTTTGTTCCTATGAATACTGTGTAGGGTTGGGAGACGGGGCCTGCCCAGAATGAACAGATACTTAGGGCTTGACCTGGAGGGGCCTGTGCTGGTCCACCCTTCCTCCCAGACTGGTCTTTGGTCTGCCATGTTGTGAGGACCTCTGTCTCTGGAGCACCAGCTTTGTCTCTGGCTATACCTTTGACCCCACCATGGGGTTCCATCATTTTCCAGCTACCCACACATACTTTCTGTAACTGTAAGCTAAAATCAACCTTTCCTCCCCTAAATTTATGAATGCCAGGCCTTGAGTCACAGCGATGAGAAAGTAACTGAGACAAGACAGAAGTCCTATCTTGAGAAAACACCGGACTTTTCTTTGGACTATTACACAATGTAGTAATATTTATATTTTGTTTAAGCCACTGTTTTTGTTAATGCTGAAAAGGGAATTCTAGACAAAGAGGGCATAATCCAAGCAGAAAACCAGAAAACATGTTAAGCAGAGCAGAAACCAAGAATCCAGTGAAGATGGGATGGTTGGTGGGTGGAGCTGGAGCATGGAAAGATGACAGTAGGTCGACTAAGATAATAGAGGACCCAGATCGCCAGCACCTTCAGGGCCCTTTAGGCACTATCAATTCAGGTTGAACCAATCTAATTTCAGGACATGAGGTTTTCTAGGGTTCTTGGGTAGCTGGACTACACGTTCATGGTAGGCATTTCACAATGGCACCTACCCTCTTCTGCATCCATGCCCACTCATTTAAGCCAAAGAAGCTGAAGCTGAAAGAGTTGTCTCATACATGGTGCTACTTCCTTGTCAACAGATTCTAGTGCTGACAATATGGCTGCCCATGACTACCATCTTGTTTGATCCAACTATCAATTCTCAAGCAGCTTTTAACAAAGTTAGTCTTTTAACTTAAAAAAAAATTAACTACAGAAAAGTTGAAAGAATACAACAAAATAATCCCCCAAATTGCTCACTTTTTAATCTATTTCTTTAGCTTGTCATATTGACTTCATCCTTCTTATTCTGTATGTTGTGTGTATGTGTGTGTGTGTCTTCCTCTCTATCGTTGTCTTGAAATATATTCCTTGAGGCAATAAAAAGGAAATTGCAAACATCACATGATATCACTCTTTCACTCCTAAGTACTCTGGCAATGTGTATTACACCTAAATGCAAGGGCATTCATTTGCTTCATCATATTACAATGATCAATATGATATTACTACAAATCTATCATTTAATCAATGATCAATATCATATTAATACAAATCTACCTTTTAATCAATATACCATATATAAATATTGCCAACTGTCCTAATAATAATTTTTATAGCATGTTTTCTTCTTTTTTCTTTGAGACAGGGACTCACTACGTAGCCCAGACTTTTCCTAACTCACTTTGTAGCCCAGGCTGGTCTTGGACTCATGGAAATTCTCCTGTTTTAGCCTCCTGAGTGCTGGGATTACAGGTGTGGCACCACGCCCAGCTTTAATTGGTGCTGGGGAATTGAACTCAAGGCCTTTCGCTTGCAAGGCACTCTAACCACTGTGCAATTCCTCCAGCCCCTATAGCATGTTATTTTTTTTTTTTTTTTGGCTCAGGATCTAATCCAGAATTATATCTTGAATTTCATGTTTATGTATCTTTAGCCTATTTTTTAATGTTTAGTTTTGTGAGAAAGTCCTACTCTGTAGTCCAGGCTGGCCTCAAACTCAAGGCAGTCCTCTTGCCTCAGCCTTCTAAGTGCTGGGATTACTGACATGTAGCACCACACCTCTCTAGCCTCTAGACGGGGCTTGAAATTGTGGTCATTCTGCCTGAGAGTCTCAGGGTGCAGGGATTATGGGAAGGCGCCACCACAGCTGGCATATGAAACATTTCTTAGTATCCTAACTTACACCATGACTTCAGCTGCTCAGGCCCCAAATCTAGGAGGAGTCTTGGGTCACTCTTTTTCTTACACTTCATATCTAACCCATTGGATTATGCTTCTAATCTGACCACTTCTTACAACTCAGATGTGTCACCTGTGTGTCACTGATTCAGTCTCTTTGCTTCCACTACTCCTCACCCAGCAGCCAGTGTGGCCACATTATGTCTCTTGCCCAAAACTCTCTCAACAGGTTTCCTTGCACTTAACGTGGAATCTTCTCACCAACGCTTACAAAAGCCTACGCCATCCAGGTCCACTCCTGCTGTGACCTCAATTCCTACCACTTCCCCATCCCTTCCCAAACAATGGCTTTCATCACATCAGCCATTTTGATGGTCTTCAAATACACCGAGTTTATTTCTCCCTTTGGGATTTTGGACTTGCTGCCACCTCTGCCTGTGACGTCTCTAGCCAGGGGGTGAGGTGGAGGGGTTATGCAATTTTCTCCCTCACCCCATTCAGAGCTCTGTTCAAATGTCACCTTATTTGAGGAGCATTCTCTGGGAAAAAAAATTCCATCTAAATTTGCATCACTTATTTTTGTCACTCTCAAATCCCTTAGCCTGCTATATTTTTTTTCGAAACATTTATCAACACCTTATCACCGTCTCCAGAATGCCGGCATTAATTATTTTCATGTTCCCCACTAACTCCCAGTGGCTTGAACAGTACCTGGCACATGACATTTAATAAATATTTGTTGAATAATTGAATAAGTGAGCAAATGAATTATAAATTTTTTTGAGTTCCAATCTTCTTCCGATCCTCACATTGCTGAGAAATCATTTTACTTAGCTCCCATTTATCTTCCTAATGGCCACTCCAGACATTTGCTCTTTTTATAATCTTCCTTTTTGCTCTATAGATAGTCACAGAAAACATTTGTTTTGCTTTCTTAGCTTTCCCCAAACTTTAGAACACTCTTCTGTGTTCTCAGTTCCCTACAGTATGAGCCAGAAATATGGTTAATAGCTTCCTTCGAAGCTACAATGTTTGCAGAACCAACGCAGGTCTGTATGACATCTTTGTGCAAATTAGAAAAAGGCGCCCCCTCTGGGCAGATGCACTGTCTGCACTCACAGAGAGGAAGGAACGCAGTGCTCTTATATAGATCAGACAAGAAACTCCACAAGTACAGCGTCGTGGCTGCCTAGATTACTGAAAAATAAGTGCCACTCAATTAATTTCTGTACACCATCTACCTTTTCCTTGCCTTGTCCCTTCCTGCTTGGAAAGAGCACTGCCTCTAACGGTTTAGCTCAGTGCTGACTTCTTCAGAGGCTCCTGTTCCTACCATGTCCGCAGTACCCACATTGGTCACAACCCTCACTCTCCTTGGAATCCTGATCTCTGAGGAGCTTCCTTCACCCTGAATATGCTTTGCTTCAAACTGCATCAGCCATCCGAAGGACTTTTCTCTTGACAATGTCACTGCCTCTCAACTCTGAAAAACAGAAGTCATATCTACTCCTTGGCTTCACACCAAGAGGGTAAGCCATGTCCACCTACTGTCACTCTTCCAATTCTTGGAAGTGAGCCTTCCCTATTTCTGATTCTCTTTGGGCCTGGTGTAGGACTCAGTGAATGCGCTATTCATGCTCTTCACTTTTTGGCTTCCAGAACATTCTTTGCTGCTGAGTTCTTTTTCTTTGTTTCTTGACTATTTCTGATTGTTCCGCCCATTCCAGGTTCTCAAATATTAGGATTTCCCATGATTCTGTTCAGAAAAAGGCATTCTGAAGAATAATAGGTAAGCTGACACATTAGAAAGCTACCATATATTTGAAAATCAGATTCAATGTCTTTCTACATCCTCTTCCTCAGAAAAGGACTGTTCCCACAATCCTCTATGTTTCAGAATATGCCATCACTATATTCCTATATATATGACCTAAAAATTCATTCCTACCTATTCCCCACTCACCAACCCTCTCCTCTCCCATTTCTACCAAATCCACTCAGTCACCAAGTCTTTCTAATCCTAAACCATCAACTTTTCTCAAATTTATCTTCTTCAGGTCATCTTATGCCTTAACCACATCTTCTCTAGTCCATATGGTCGAAGTACTGGTCACAATGCCTATAGCTCCTGCCTGCTCTATTCAATTTCCATTTAGCCATTAGGATGAACATTTGTTCTTCAGTCTAATCACATCATTTCCTTAATATGATGTCTTCGTGGATCTTTACATACACAATGATTTAAAACCCCTGAACATGTAAATTAACTTCTTTTCAATTCTTAACTGTCCCCTGGAGACAGGATTATACTTCCATGCCCTTTGCTACGTGACTTTGTGATTGTTGGCAAAATGAGAATACGGTACCCTTTCCCATCCTGTGTGACTCACACAGTTCAACAGAATGCTGGCTGATGTGCTGTGGACAGATTTCAAATCTGCTTCTGATATGTTTAGATCTTCCTCTCTGGCTTCAGCTACTGGTATCAGAAACGCATACCCACATACTGGCAGCTACAGGTCTTCAAACGAGACATGTGGAGCAAGATGGGCTGCCACCTGCAGCCAATCTCAGCCGAACCCAAGCAGGCCCGGCCCAGTAATCATCAAGGGGAATGAGCCAAACTTCAGGCAATTCAGTCCTAAGTTAGAAAGTGCACGTTTGTTGTTAGAAGCTACTAAATTTTTGGCCTCTGTTACACATTACTGTATTAATAGCTGAGTCAATTACACACTAATCAGCCCTTCACAATCTCTACCCAGTCGGACATTTAATACCAACCTGAAACCATCTTCTCTCATGTACCCATGGTAGTACTTGTTCCCATGTACTCAGTACCTGTTCCTTTCAAGCCAAGTTCAAGTGCAAAGCCGCCCAGCTAGTGCAGAGCAGAGGTAGGTGCATATCCACCACTGTCGGAGCAGCAGGGGTTTTTCTCACATGCCCACCCATTTCTCCACCCCATTCCCTATACTACAGATTGGATCTACGGCCTTCACACTGAGCTACTTCCCCACATCTTTTTATTTTGAGACAGAGCTTCACTAAGTCTCTAAATTGCCAAGATGGACTTGAGTTTGTGATCCTCCTGCCTCAGCCTTCCAGAGTGCTAGGATTATAGGTGGATATTTCCATTCTTAATTTGCTCTCTGGACAGAGTTGCTTAGGGTTCCCCATGAAGCCTGTCCATTTATTTTTTAAGGTCAAGTCTCAGACACCCTTCTATGTGTGATCTGACTGTATGAATAATTGTTAATATTCACTGAATGCTGTATTTCAAATGCTACACTTCTCATTAACTCTTCCCAATAACACTATCGTATCACTATTTTAAAGAGGAGGAAACTGTGGCACAGAGATGCAACACAGAGTATCAAGTTGAGAGTTCATGCAGTGATTTTCAGATCAGAGGTTCAAGTCTAGGCAGTTTCAGCACTCTGCTCACTCCCCATTCATGAACGCTGGGCTTGTATGTCCCACTGCTACTCAGCATGGTCCATTATTAAAACTGCACATTTCATGACGGCCATTTACTCATACTACCATTTCTTCCCCTTCATTGTGAGCTTTGAGAAGTCAAGGACTCCGTCTTAGGTGTCCTTATATGTTCGCTATCGAGTAAGGTCTGACCCCTAACTAGTTCTTACTCAACGTTTATGAAAGCTATTTGCGGTTGAATTTCTATGTCATCAGTCAAATTTTCATCACGAATTGCTAGAGAACTGCTCCAAATTGCCTTTTTATGAAAGATGAAAATGACAAAACATATTTTGAGAGTGATTTATAGAAAATCGTGTATTTCATACCATTCAAAAAGTACAATGATAAGAAATTTTTCAAATTTCCCCTCGAGCACTTGCCTCTTAAACATCAATCAAACAATCAACAAATCATGGCTTAGTGCCTCATATGCATGAAAAGCGAGCCAAGTACTCGTAAGAGGTGGCTAACTAATTACTTTGTGCTCTGGTGGCTGTATGTCATTTCCCTCCAATCCATTCTTGTTTTTGTATCTTTGAGCCAGTAAGATCAATGAATATAGAAAGAAGTTAAGATAAAATAAAAATTTTACCTGACAGCCTTTTTCTGGAAGCTTCAAATGGCTTTGAGTTTATTGATTCCTAAAGAAAAATTACCATTCTCTTTTAAAGAAGGGTGAACTAAAGGAGGATTTAGTGAATAAAATGAATTGGGGTAATTAGCATAGTCTTTTAAAATCTGGGATTATCTTTATTGATTAGATCGCCTTAGAATTGTTGAAGGTAATGGAAATTACCTACGTGAGCTAGACAGGAGTCAGGTCTGTGAACTTATGCCTACCCTTTTTTGAAGAACAAAGGCCAGGATTGAGAGAATCCAGTCACCAAAGAGGAAAAAAAATTCAGGATGTTTCAAAGTATATAAGAAAAAAATGATTTTTTTTTTCTTTAGGGAGGTTAGGTGTTACAGGCATGTTTTAAGATTTTAGTTACTTAAGTACAAGGTGCCTGGATAAACTACAATGATCAAAATCAAAATGAGAGACAATATTTATTCAACCTCTTGAATCTATGAGAAGGAAAAAGAAAAGGTAGAAATCAATGGTAGGTAAAGTGTCATTCTTCTCAAAGTTTGTTAGTAGCTTATTTTCTTTCAGTAAATGTATGCATGTTTTCTTTGGTGAGAGGGTATTTCAGAAAAATGTATTGTCCTAACCAAACTGAAAAATGTATATGACGTGTTATGGTTTAAATCTTAACAGTTCACCAAAACTCTCACATTTGGAAGTGGGATTTGGTAGGAAGGGGTGGATTACTGGGAGCAAGACCTGGAAGGCTGTGTTCCTGTCTTAGCTCCTCCCCTTCCTGTTTCCTGATCCCCTGCGTTGAACAGCAGTCAGCCATGCCCTTTCTGCCTTGGGTCTGACCAGCTATGCATGGTCTGGGATCTCTGATGAAACTACGAACTAAAGTAAACCTCTCCACAAGTTGTGAGTGCTTGGTTTTATGTCCCAGCAGTGGGAGGGTGACTAAGATACAATGAGATCCAAATATTTCAGGAGAGTTCACCAAGAAAAATAAATACATAGACTAGCCCCATTTTCTTCCAGAGTATTAACTTCTTACCAGCTCTGCATGAACACAATTCATGGAAAAAGTGGATTTCTGAATAGCCCAATGATTTATTTGGTCAAATCTTGTCTGGGGTTTAGAGAATTAAAACAGATGCACATTGCTCTTATCAAACATATCTGCTGTGTCAACAGAATGGCTTTTATCCCAGATGTGGGGGATGCAATTTAAGTAAATCTCAAGGTTGAAGAATATGAAGATAAAATTGAGATGAGAAGACAGAGTTCAGTATTTTATTAGCTGAAGTAAATTTTAAAAATAATTTTTATATCAAAAAGAAGACAGAAGCTAGAAATTTCGTGGCTCTGTGATATGACAGCACAAGATGAGTGAATAGTACATACTGAGACATCTTAGTTACTTTTTCGTTACTGTGACTCACTCCTGACATCCACAAATTTAGTGGAGGAAAGGTTTATTTTCACTCACAGTCTCAGGTCACAGTCCACTGTGGGGCAGCTGGCAACAGTGGAAGTACATGGCAGAGGCAGAGGTGGAGGCAGCTCCTTAACATTACAAACAGGAAGCCAAGTCAAGACAAGTTGAGTCTAGTCCTAAAGGAAGGCAGGAAGCAGCTTAGATATCCTTCCAGGTCTCATCCCAGTGGCCAGCTCTTCCTGGATCCAGGTGTGGAAGGTGTGATCAAGACCCCACTATATGCCTATAAGCCAATTTACATGCCTGCAATCCAATTTACATGCCTGTAATCCACCACTCCAGAATAGGCCCCAGTTTCCCAACAGCCCATGGTTCCAGACAATGTACAACATTCAAATACATGAGACTTTTGGGGGACATTCCAGATCCTAACCACAAGAGAGGACATACCACAAAATCACATTTTAATGAACAGAAGCAGGCAAGAGCTGGTTTTGATCATAGGCCTGTTTTCCCCATGTCAGTCCCTAATCATTTTATTAAAACACATGTTCTCATCTATTTCTTTGCACATCACTTGTTTTCTCTATGTACTTTCATATCTTCATGAATTTGTATATGAACTGGGTCAGACTTGGCTTGGCTCAGGACACAATAAATCTCCTTTCCCCAATTGTTTTATTCTTACCATCTTTCATTTGGAGCTAAAGTCACCATCTGCCATGCTTTACCCTGCGAGAGACACAAGGGGCCACTCCCTTGAGACCTGGACTATGGAAGATCTCATGTGAGTTCTCTTTTGGTCACAGCTCTGCCCATGGTGTAAGGAGTCCATAGTACCAAGGAAGTATGGCCATTGAAAATTTCCTCACCTTTCTAGTCCAGAATTTGGGACTGAGCCAGTTTCATTAGTGTGTCACCAGTGTGATCACCTAAGACCCTGTGTTCAGCAAGGCCACTGTTAATTTAATGCTCTGCTGTCCCCATCTTGAAAACTGTAATAATTTCATCTTTGAACTTTTGCTTTGAAAGTGAGTCCAATACGACAAGGAACATGGCTGTAAACAGAAGAGATGAACTTTGCTTCTTATAAGCTATACCTCTAATGCACATTGCTGCTACTAGCACACAGTGTCCACAATGCCCCATTGGTACAAAGTTCTGGTAGAGCCACAAGGTAGTGAGTTCAGAGAGACACAAAACAGGTACAAGGAAAGTGTGCTCATTTTTTTGAACACATGTATGACCCTGTGTGGAGGCTAGGAACTCTAAGAGGCCACACTTTCCATCCAAACCAGACATGGTTCAAATACAGAAACAAGCCCATTCTAAAAACGTGCAACTGGTCAAGGAACCCCATCCTATCCCTTCTTACCCATCTACATCCGTGTATTAGACAACCACTTAGGCTGAAAATGGAGACACAGAACAAAAGGAAAGCTAAGGCAACACATATATCCTGTTCATTTCAGACCATCCTCACTCATGAACATGTTGCAAGTAGAGAATACTAGTCGATGTGTGCCTATCAAGGAGTAAAATCAGTTGTTTATCTTGTGCAGAATTTCCATTGTAAGAATAAAATATACATGCATGCGAGGCACCTAAAATAGGAATCGTGTGACCTCAGAGATTCCTCATATGAGTTAAAAGCTCTTCTAGTTACATCTAAAACTAGCAGTGCCAATGTAAAGGTAAATGAAGACATTGTTCACAGTTGAATTCCCAACCACTAGCCCAGAGCCTGACTCTTAGTAGGTGTTTACTGAATATTTCTAACCTAATGATTGAGCAAATAAAGAGGCATTAGTAGGAAAGCCTCTATGTTCAATAGTTTAAAATCTGGGGTATGAAGTTAAATCTAATGACAAAATAATACAAAACAAACAGAGTCTTATAAAGCCACAGAAAAAGGGCACCCAACTCAGCTTTGGGCACCAGCTATGACAGTGTTCTTCGACCCAGGGGGAACATTAGCATTAACTGAGACTTTTGAAAGTTAAGTAATTTTGATTTAATTGGTCACACTCCAGATTAAAAATCAGAACTCCTGAGGAGAGGACCCAGATGATGGCGGCTGTTTGATTTCTTTTCAGTAATTGGAGATGGGAGCCACCGATGTTTTACCACTGGGATACATCCCCAGCCCTTTTCTAAAATGTATCTTGAGATGGGCTCTTGCTAAGTTGCCAGGCTAACCTCAAACTTGTGATCCTCCTGAGTAGAGTAGGTGGTGTTTTACGTGTGTGTCACTGCACCTGGCTTAAACCAGAATTCTTTTTAAAAGCTCCTCAAACTCTAAAGTGATGTTCAAACTGAGAATCACAGATCTAGAACAAGTCACGAAAGATTAGAAAAAGTCATGCAAGAGAGAAGAAAGTGGGCTTGGGGGGAAGTAACTTCCTTGAATTCTTGGAGCTTCATTTATCTGATGTGTGAAATACAACAAAGGACATTTAGCTCCTGAGGTACAAAGTGCCTGATTCATGAGAGGCGTTCAATAGTACAGAGCTTACAACTTTCATGCATGCACCTCCTGATGAATTGCATTTTAGGAGTACATTGTTTATGCATGGAGAAAAACTGCTACCATATCCCCGAGGATTTGACCAAAATGTTGAGAGTTGGGTAAAGGATGCCCTCAAAAATACAGACGGGAAGCAGAAACAAAACTTTTCTCCAAGGCCCAGCAGGATCTGACTTCTTCTTGTGTCCCACTCACAAGCTTCTCTGTCAATGTCATTAATAATTGGGCTCCACTCTGTTCTTATCATTATTTTGTCAATTTAATTTCCAATCCTCCTCTCCTGGTTCAGCTCAATGCATTTTTCCCTCTCTACATGCATAGGCTCATCACCTCTTACCTTTCCCCTTCTCCCCTCCCTGCCGGCCCACGGATTCCGAAGGGCTAGGAAGGTAATCCACACCCCACGCAAGCAGGGCAAGTGCCCCGTACCCAAGCTACACGCCAGCCCTCTCTTCATATTCTTAATGGAAAACAAAGAAGAATATTTCTTCCATCAGCATTTTTCAACGGCCTGAAGGACTCTGTCATTCTTCCTTTTGGTTTGGAGTTATTGGATGGGACTTAGGGAATCAGAGGACTTAAAGCTTGACTTCATAGGAACATGAATGCCATTGAACAATTCTGGCTAACTCACTTCATCCAAACCTACTAGGTTTCAGCCTGGACCAGCAAAAATCTAAAGGATGGAGATGAACACAGACTCCCCATGAAGCCACCACGGGGCTTCGGCAGAGGCAGGAGAGCGCAGCGGTTGGGCAGTATGTCACACGCTATCTGTGGTGAAGGATGAGGTACTTAAGAAGCTCTAGTCTGTAAGAAACTGAAGCTGATATTGCGTAAGAATATCATGAAAGTTAAATGCTAAAAGAATACAATTTAAAAAGTATAAAATTCAAGCCTTCTTTTTTATATTCAGTAGGCATCAAATTAATTTTAATAAATGTAGTCAGAACATGAAAAAGAATTACAGAAATCATACATGGTACTTATGAATGGTTGCATATAGATGGTTAATGTGATTGCTGGTGTAGTTGTAACTTTTTGCTATTCCATAGTCATAACCAAATGAAAATTGAGTGGAGTAGCAATCCCTCATATTAAATGCCTATATACATTCTTGAACAAACAGAGTTAAGTATCAGTATTCAAAGTTATGTTTTTTTTTTCTGTACCAAGGATTGACCTGGGGGCACTCTATCATTGAGCTACCTTCCAGCCATTTTTAGCTTTTAGACAAATTCTTACTAAGCTGCCTAGTCTGGACTGAAACTTCAAATATTTTGCCTCAGCCTGCTAAGTATCTGAGATGACAGGAATGTGCCACTGTACCTACTGTCAACATTTGAAGTTTGTGATGTTACAAATGACTTAGATTCCTGCTGGTTAACTAATCTAGATGCCACTGCTTTGGGGACAGAATGTATATCTAAAATATTTGTATGTTTTAATAACAGTCATAGTAGAGAGATCCATCTTCCACCAGAGTGCTGACAGAAATGAAGAAGATACTTTAAGGCAATTTCAGCAAGCTCAGGATGTTTGCTTATAGCCTTTATCCAAAAAGGACTAAGCGGTGCTTTCCTTTAAAAATCCATCTTCAATCTTTCATGAGCAGCTGGTTCTAACAACTCATCTTGTAAAGCTATAATTGAATTTATCTTTTGATGAAATACATGGATCAAAGATCCCCAAAATTCTTTGGGTAAATTTTCTTTTAAAGGAAAATGTTCAAAATGTTCCATAGCATTAGACTTGTAAAGTATTCAGAGAAAATTTTTTGCAGATGTGTAATGTTAAGATCAATTACCTAGGTCAAAGATAATTGTTAAATTATGGAATGTGTCATAACACTTTGTAAAACCTCTTCTAACATTCTTATTTTTGTTGCAGTTCTCCGATCTTATCTGAAACTGGAAAACATGTTGTTCTATATCCTTGGATGGGATTATGTACCGAGCTTGGGCCATAAATACACTTAAAATACAAGGCAAAAAAGTCAAACCGGCTGTTTAACTCGTATCTTTGAAAGTTGGGTTAGGCTAGTTTCTTATCTTGCAGGAACACTGAGTCGACCACAGTTCAAACATTATCAGCCAAACTTCCCTTTTGATAAGCATCCCCCTTAGCAACACAAAGTCATAAAGAACAATCTGAATTGTAATAGATTAGCTTTTATGTAATTCTCAGATTTTACCACATCAGTGAGCACTCTGGTTAGCTCTGATGATGTTATTTTCAAAGCAAGATTTCCTTGATGAAGGAAAGTGCACTGATTCGCATTCTGGTGGCATCTTCACCTGAATAACTACAAAGAATGTTTCCTGAGATGGCAGCTGAGCACCCAGAATGTTACTCCTACACCAAACCAAACTCCAAACCACATTTGCTGACAATGTTTTGTATTGTAAAACATATGGCTTCATCACCTTACACAAGTTAGTGCTAGTTGTGTTTATCAGCAATGAGACTGAAAAGGGAAATTCGACCTTCATATTTCCATTATGTTGAAATTACATATGACTCTATTAACTCTCTGCTAATGGCATCGAGTTGAGAAGACAACACACTGCAAGTTTTATGCTTTCTATCAACTGATCATCCACAAACTAGCCTGCCCACTCCTGCCATTGGAAAATGATACCCCAGCTACCTTCCTTGTCACCAGATTCACTCAATATTTCTAAGCCAATGTCTTCCTTTTACTAATGTCTTAGCAATTGCACATGGAGTTTTGTCTTAGCAAACTTTTAAAATGATTTTATTACTCTACATTTGTGTTACAGATGAATTCCATGCACCTAGGGAATTGGTGCATGTATATATTGCATTTTAATTGTCTTTTTTTCCTGTTCCTCGATCCACTCCTTTCCTCCCCACCTCTAGTGTCCCTAGAATCCCTTCCCAAATCCACAATCTATGTCCCCATTTCCTATCTGCTCTCTGTTATTTTGTTCTTTCAGTTACTTATATTTGGGGTTTCTCGTTTATTCACCTTTTGGGTCTAGCTTACTTCACTAAGCATTACGCTCTCACAGGTTGGCAAACTATTTTATAAGAAGTCGGCACAGTGCTAATGTTTCTATATGCAAAATGGAACACCTGTTTCTGTCAGCTTTTCACACACTCTAAGTTATTTTTCATATGTTTTTAATTTTATTTTTTCATTTCAGTTGGCTATGATTTTCATGGGGTTACAATGTAACTTTTGCCTTTTTTTATTAGTGCATATTGTTCTACAGAGCAATGGCCTGGTTTCATTGTGGCTTTTTCCTATATGCACACAGCATACTTTGGTCATCTTCTCCCCACATCATCCTCGCTTTCTGTCTCCTCCCCTCCCCAAATCCCCTCTTTCCTAAAATCTCCCTATATCAAAGTTTTGTTTGGAAATTCCTTACTGTCTTTAGTATATAAATACTGCTTACATTTTGGTATTTTCTATTACTTCCTTTAGCCAGAAAATCTCTACAAGGGTTGCACTATTTTAAGTACTTTACCATCAGGTGGAGCTGAAAATTTGATCTCATTTTCCTGAAGAAAAAATAGTTCTGAATCAAACTAGTACAGACTGTTTCGGTCTTGTTTTTTCAAAGCGGCTTTTGGTTGATGTCATGTGATTTACAACTGCTGCTTGCCACCAGAAATGGCATATGTTATCTATATCCATGCCCACCTTGAAGGCAACCAGTCATGCCTCATCTCAGAAGAAGGGTGGGGCCTCCTGAGTACTCAGATAAGAGAAATGCTGTATCTTAATCCCTCCAAAACTAGTGAAACTTATTTGACTGGGTCTAATTTAGAGCTAAAATAAATATGATAAAATTTGCTTAATTTAGCTAAGAATGCTAACCTCTACAACTTAAATTTTAAAAAATTAAAAACCAAAAGAAATAAAACCCTATTGTTTTCCCGACTTTTACACTTTTGAGTTACAGTTGACAAAGTAACACGAAAACACGACACATAGTATTGTCATGTGGTGCCACCATGCATGGCGTGTGCGCAACTTGTGCTACCTGGAGCTCACCAGGCAAGTTCAACGACATCCAACCTAACCCAAGAAATAAGGCCACTGACTTACTCTTTCTTGAATGTAGCAGCAATGTCCAGTTGGTGTAAAAGTTTCTCAACATTTTTTCTCAATTTCACTTATCTGGACTGGTAAGCAGCAAATAGTTTATGGAACAGCAATAAACACGAGAATATTCTTTAAAATGGAGTTTTGAGAGACTTGCTTAACAAATCCAATTTATTACTTCCCAGTTTCGTGATCATGAGCAAAATTTGTAACCTATTCTCTAAACTGGAGACAGTACTCCCCATTTCCAAGAATTCTCGTAAAGATGAAATCATACATTTACAATTTGTTCATTAAACAAATATTTATTGAGCCCTCGCTACGTGCCAGAAACCTTTCCAAGATCTTGAGTTCCATCAATGAACAAAACAGACGAGAGCAACAGAAGAAAAACTAAGCATGTTGAATGGAAAAGTGTTACGGAAGAAGCGCACAGAATTAACAGAGTGATTCAAAAAAAATCCAAGTTGCTAATGCAAGCAGAGCTCTGAGTATACGGCTGAGCTTGCATTTAGTAAACGGTGGCTTCTATCTATAATGACTCGGTATTGCCATTCAGGAAGTTAGAATGGCTTTATGTGGGGTGCTCGTGTAAACGAGCACGTACACGCCTGAGCGCGTGCTTGCATTCTCAGACACATACTCACACGGCGGCGGAAATGCTATCTGAATCCAGCCAGCTCCCTCTAGCGCACACTTCCTATCGGCATTCACCACGACCCTGCAGGGGCCAAAATGACTGGCAGTTCCTTGCACTGAGGAGTCAAATGGGATGAAAGGGGCTCACAAATTTGTTTTTCCTGATTAACACAGAGGAACTGTCAAAAGGCAAAGACCAGCTTTTGATTCCACCCCAGTTCTCTGTGTGTCCAACTTGACTGCTTTTTCTCTTACTTTGTTAAAGTGTCAGTGTCTCTTTTGATCCTGCAAGATGTATTATATTTGGCAGCAGCCATGGAAGAAAGTGTATCAGAAAAGTGAAAATTGTTGTCGTCAACGAACCTTCACAGTTTATGTTCGCTGAAGATGCAGCTGACCTTCACTACCTTTTCAAGAATAACTCACTCCTACAAGTTGCACATACAAGATAAAGCTTCATTTAAACACAGGAATGGGGCTGAAGGAATAGCACAGTGGTTAGAGCGCTTTCCTAGGAAGCTCAAGGCCCTGAGTTAAATTCCCCAGCACCATAAAAGCTGGGTGTGCTGGTGCGCACCTGTAATCCTAGCACTGGGGAGGCTGAGGCACGCTGTGAGTTTGAGGCCAGCCTGGACTACACAATCAGTTCAGGACCAGCTTGGACTACAGAGAGAGACCTGTTTCAAAAATAAATAAATAAAAAAGGGTACAGATATCTACAGAAAACATTTTAGAGGGGAAGAGATCATGATCTATTTTCCGACTTTCTACCATTACTCTGTACTTTTTTCATAGTCAGAAATAGCCAATGAATGTATCTTTTAACAAGAAAGAAAACAACCTATTCTGACTAATACAGGGGGTTTTGCTCTTTTATTCCTTCATTTTCATCATGAGGGAGGTGGAGGAGTGGAATTTATTGGTCTGGGGATTGTTTTGAGAATTTCTATTTTGGATTTTATCTCCATATTCTATGAAAAAAAATCTCATGTGAATTTACTACTCGCATTGCTTTGCTGTTTTATTATTAGACCTCACTCGTCTAAACTTGGCTGGAAATCAAGGGCCGACCCAGATAAGAATCTCTACAATGCACATTTTCTGAGCAAGTCAGAAGCTGCTTTGTTTTAACACTGGAAGAAGGCTTTTCTATTTTCAATTTCAAGTGCTCTGCAATAAACCAGCAGTCTATATAGATTATACAAAAGGGTCATGGGTTGGATTGAGCCAGTTTCTGGGGGAAACACCACCATCAAGGAACAGCGAGTATTTAAACAATGAGCTGACAACTACCAGTCCATTAGACCCCTCCACCGGGCTGCCGCTCTTTTCAATTTCACTGTGATCTGTAGATAGGACGCTTGATGACTGAGCTGGCGGTGATAGGCTGTGTTCCAATAGCACCTGAGCTTATCAGAGCGATACCTTTTATCAGAAGACTGTCACACACAGTCCTTTATAAGAAAGTGAGACACTGCTGGCCTAGAATGGGAGAAGAAGAAAAATACTATACCTACTTCAACTTCCTTGGTACTCATTAAAGTTCCATCAGAGTCAGACCTAGAAGAAAGTAAAAGCTCGAAGCCCTTGATTTAAGCCATATTCCTGCAGTCATTCTCAGAAGTGTCAGGGTCCGTTTTTTTTTTTTTGCTAAAGTCACTCCCAGTAGTTAAATTCATAGTTGGCTAAATAAGGTACTAATTTAACGACAGACGGATGTCTTTTAAGAATATTTTTCAGGTTATAGGCTTAAAGAAGAGAGATGAAAAAAATATTTTCTTCTGCTTTTGCTTCAGGCACCTACAATCTTTAACATTTTCTCTTTACTGGAGTCAAATGTTCATAATCAGCCTTTACAAACAGCCCGGGGGGGGGGGGGGTTGGTCCAAGGAGGGCAGAAAGTTTCAGGTGAAGAAATGAGCTTTTGATTTTTTTTTTGATCCAGATCTTTCCTCACCTTTGATTTGATTCCCTGATAAATCGCTCTTTCCCTTCAGTCTCTTGAGATGTCTTCATTTGGGATCTCTGGTTTAGAATTTTGGTTTGGGGACTGGGACAATGACCACTCTGGCTTCGAGCTGGACATGGGTGTTGTTGTGTTTGGTGAACTTAACACTTCTGGGATCTGCTTGTTTTCCCGAGTTTGGGCTCAGTAATTACCCTGCCCACATCTCAGATCTGCTGAATATCGGTAGTTTACTCAGTTATAATCCCACTCCTCCTCCTCTCCCCAGATCCTTACTAACTTGTTCTCTGCTTTCCTAGACACAGCTTTAACCTGCAGCTATCTGTGAAGGCCGAACCTAAGTGGGTTATACCCTCACCAGTTTGACTAGAGGAGTCAGTTTCCTCAATCTATTCAATTAATTTTCACAAGTCAATCACACCACTTCTCCAGTTCAATGGTTTATTTTTTTACGTTTAGAATTCCTGAGCAAAATTTTGACTGCAGTAAATCATAGTGTGAAAACAGAAAATTGGCCGTGGTTCAAATAGTAGTAAGCTTTGCAAGAATACCGAGTAAATTTGTTAGGTGGAGGGAATAAACATTATTAAATTTCATGGTTGAGTTTTATAGTTTGACTCCAAGCCCAAAGAGCCTGCCTAGTTGGATCAGTCATGAGCAGTCCCTTTTTCTTTTCCTGTGCTGAGGATGGAACCTAGGCCTCATGCATGCTAAGCAAGTGTTCTATTACTGAGCTATACCCTCAGCCTGAGTCAATACTATACTACCGAAAGAGAAGTATACTCTTCATTGCCCAAAACCTTCCACCTAAAACTGCATGTTCTATTCCACTTAGCAGTTATCGGGTTTTGGTTCTTCTTTCTTGGGATGAGGGTGGACGTGATGAGATTAGCTGTGTCTCACTGAACATTGTACCTTTCACTACACCTGTCACAAAACTCAGCGTCCAGGTAAGTAACCAAGTAGTCAATGACTTGAGTTGAATTCATGGCTAATCTGAAAGAAGGAAAGGCTTACTTTGAAAAATAGATTCACGCTTTTTGGGGGGTGATAAATGTTTATAGAAGATAGAGAAGAAGGAAAGTGAAAATAATACTTTAACAGAAGTGCTCAAAAGAACTTCAGGGCAGCCTTTCACCCCTAAGAATAGAAGGATGTCACATCGCTTTGGCTATGGGGTAAGAAAACAGATTTAGTATTTTTTATTAAAAACAGACATGTAAAGGTAAAAATCTACTACTAAGTAAATCTAGCATAAGGTAAAGTATTGGATGGTAAAATGAAAATAAAAGATTCATCAGATCTGCCTGCTCCATCTAGAATGAGTTGAACTATGGAGCAATTTTACCTGGAGACAGAGGAGCCAAGATTCCTCTGTATCACGCAGAAACATTGAAGCCAATGAGATAAATACAAACACTGCGAAACATTCTCTACATATCATCAGAATACAGAGCAACCCAAGTTCTAAAAAAATGCTGAACAAAGTCTAAAGTACTACCGCTGCCAAAATGCTGACATTGATTTTATTCACTTCTTAAGATCTAAATTGGAAAATCAAAAAAGATCAGATTGAACACAGTTCTTTGTGATATACTATAATCAAAGACAATATAGGGCTATGAGTACAATGCCTAATGGAAGGTGTTGAAGGATGGAATTTGCTGCTACTGGGAGGGAGGGACGAGCTACCATCATCGGAAGGAACTTTGTTCCACAACTTGATGGTTTATGACTCGTGTTGCCAATTCACAGATCACTGTCATGTCACCCAAAGAATTCTGAAGCTTTGTAAAGAATAAAGACCTGAACACAAACAATTATGTGCAAATTCTCTACCAAATACTTTCATCTTCACTTAAAAATACTGAGGCACAAAGAAACAGTTCCCTGTGGTTATATACAAAAGCAAAGTAGCTAAAAATTCAGAGATTCGCTTTCATACAGAAAGACATTTATAGAGAAAACAGAGATGCCAAACTAGAGCTGGCTCGCTCAAGTCTGGAATTTCTGCTCCTTTGTCATTAATTAATGCACTATGTCAGGAGCTGGCAAACTGGCTCATGGGCAAAATGTAACCCGTGGCCTGTTTTTGCACTGCTCAAGGGCCAAGGGTGGTTTTGCCATTTGTAAACGGTAGCAAAATGTTTTGAAAAGAACGGCATTTCATGACATGTGAAAAGTATGGGAAATTCAAAAATCAGCGTCCATAAATGAGGTTTTATTTGAACACAGTCATCTCGTGAATTACAGATTGTTTATGGAGCTTCTGTGGTACAACAGCCAAGTTGGACAGCTGTGACAGACCATGTGGCCTGGAAAGCTTAAAATGCTTATTATCTGGCCCTTTATGGAAAAAGTTTGGCAACCCCTGTATTATATGATTAATGACATATTTACACTTAGAAATACACGACCAAATATGTTAGAAAAATATTAGGGCTTCATGCAACTTTATATTTGAAAAAAATTCCCATGAAGACTCATAGACATACTTCATAGTATATGTGCATGTGCATGTACACACACACACACACACACAAACACACACACGAGGGACTTATAGATGATTCATAAGGGCAATTAATGTATCTCCAAGATGTTTTTGATACAAGTGTGAATTCACGCATTGCCTGGAGAGCTACTTATGAGAAGATATTAGGATTTGAAACAGATTCCTAGTGGTTTCTCTGTTCTCTTTATGACTGTGGAATAGACAGGCTTCATCTGACTGAGCCTATTTCATAAAACTCTAGAACTATTCAGCAGGAAAGACCAACATTAGGCTTTCCCAAATTTAACTATCTTGAAAGTCACCAGTACCAATGACATCTTGGTTATTCTTAGAAATTAAGAACATCTAAAAATAATCATAGCCTCCTTGGTCACCTCAGTCTTACACTTCAGAATTTGTATAAAATTACACGTTTCAGCTAGATACGGTAGCATGCCGCAGTCTTAGCATTCTGAGAGGCTGAGGAAGGAGGATCCCAAGTTCAAGCACAGCCTGGGCAGCTTAGTAACTTAGTAAGACACTGTCTCAAATAAAAAGTAAGAAAGAGCAAAGAATATAGCTCAGGGCAAAGATTCTGGGTCCAGTTGCTACGAAGGAAAAAACAACTGCGTGTTTACTGAGTACCTGAAAACTGGACCAGAAGGAAAACGGAATATAGGAAGAAAGATATATTATTGAATTTCCCACTCATGACTTTTTTATTTTAGACAACTCAAGTGTAAAGGCAACCCTGACCTTTAAATAGCCACACAGTGACATGTGGAAAGCACCTAGTCATTCCCTGCTTTCTGTGGGAGATTGATCCCAGTTCCCTCTGTTTACCAACATCTTGCTGCTCAAGTCCCTTACATAAAATGGTATAGTATTTGTATATTACTTATCCCAGCTCTCCTGTGTACTTTAAATCTTTTTAAAACAAATACTGGAGATTGTACCCAGAGTCTTTGTACTCAGCTACAACCCCAGCTGTTTTTATACTTTGAGACAGTCTTGCTCAATTGCCCAGGCCGCGCTTGAACTTGCAATCTTCCTACCTCAGCCTCACAGAGAGCTGTAATTACAGGACTGTGTCACCATGCCAGGCTTTAGTTTAAATCTTAATCTCTAGATTACTTACGATAACTAATACAGTGTAAATGCTATGTAAATAGTCATCATACCATATTCTTTAGGACGTAACAAGAAAAAGTCATACTTATTCAATAAAGCCACAGATAATTTTTCTTTGAATAGTTTTGATTTCCACCTTGTTGAATCCACGGATGTGAACCCATGATATGAAGGGTCGGTTGTACAATGTAAGGGCCCAGAACTCAGGACAGCAATAGCCCTGGAGCTTCCCTACTAGAGTTCTTTGTCTTCCATAGCTTCAAGGGTTCTCTGACTTTTAAATTCCACATTATCAGCCAAACATTATGGTTTTCCTGATCAATTAGTTCGATGAAATAACTATAATCTGGGTTACACATATTAGAGAAACCACTTGACATTTAACCTCTGCATCTGACTCACTTCACAGAGTGTGATGGTCTCAAGGTGCCTCCATTTGCCTACAAAGGCCTCAAACCTATCTGTCTTTATAGATGAATAGAATTCCGATGCACACATATACCACAATTTATGTACCCACTGGTCTGTTCATGGGTATTTTGAAGTATTCCACATTTTAGCTATTGTTAGTTTTGTCATTTTTTAGTTTTGATTAGAGACAGGGTCTCACTCAGTTGGGAAGTTGCCCAGGATGGACTCAAACTTGGGATCCTGTGTCAGCCTACCAAAGTGCTGGGACTATAGGCATCAACTACCTTCATACTTTTTATATATTCTTAAATCTGAATGCTTTCAAGCCCTGACAGTGGATTTCTATCAAGTAAAATAAAACACTCTCTAGTCCCAACAACCTGAACGTGGTGCAGGAACGGCCTTTCTCATTAATGCCAACTCCTGCTTTTCTCCACCACTCACACTCTTGCAGTCATATGAACTTTTCTTGCTATTCCTGAAATACACCGAGATTGCACCCGTCTTCTGTCCTTGCCTTGGTTATTACCTGTGCTTGAAATGATCCAACCCCAGGTCCTCTTTATTCACTCATTTCAATTGACAATCACAAGTGTCTATACTACAGATTCAATGCAATCTCTATCAAAATATCAATGGCAGTTTTCACAGAACTAGAAAAAACAATCTAAAAGTTATCTTGGATTACTCAAAAAAAAAAAAAAAACCCCAAAAAACAAAACAAAGCAAAACAAAACAAAAAAATCAAAAAGCCAAAGCCACTGTGATCAAAAAAGAATACACAAGAGACATTATTTTACTTGACTTAAAACATACTACAAAGTTGTAATAATCAAAATATCATGGTATTGGCATAAACAGACATATAAACCAATGGAACAGAGTAGACAGACCCATGTAAACCCATGCATCTACAGCCAAATGATTTCCAACAAAGAACATATACTGGTTAAGAACATACACTGGCCTCTCAATAAATGGCACTGGGGAAGTCGGACATCCACATGCAAAAGAATGAAGCTAGACACTCTCTCTTACCAGTTCTGAAGTCAACTCAGAATGGATTAAAGGCTCCAATGTAAGAGTCAGAATTAATAATCTACTTAAAAAAAGCACTGCGGAAATGCTTCAGGACATTGGACTGGACGGGGAGTTTTTGAACAAGACCCTAAAACACAGGAAATGCAGGCAAAAAAGACAAATGAGATTACATGAACCTATAGAGCTTCTGTAAAGTGAAGCAAACACTCAGCCAAAGTGCAGAGATAACCAACAGAATGGGAGAAAAATATCTGAAATGTACATATCTGACAAGAGATGATACTCAAAATATATAAAGAATTTCAAAAGTTCAATAAACAAAACCTGTTATTCAAAATGGGCAAGAAGATCTAAGCAGATATTTTTCAAAAGAAAATGTACAAATGGCCGACAGTTACAAGACAAATGTTCAATATTACTAATCAACAGGAAAACAAAAACATCCCACAGAGATATCACCTCATCTCAGTAAGAATGGCTTGTAAAAACAACTAAAGATAGCAAATGTGATTTTAAAAAATGAAGAAAAAGGAATCCATGTAGGCTGTTGGTGGAAATGTAAATGAGTGTGGCTGCTATGATGAACACTATTGAGATTCTTCAAAAAAAATGGAAAAGAACTATGTTGTGGTTAGGATCTGGAGTGTCCCCCAAAAGTCTCATGTATTTTAATAGAACCATGTGATGTTGGTGGATTGCAGTCTGGTCTGGAGAGCTAGTTTACAGTTAAGTTAGGATTAACAGTGTGTAGTGGCCACACCTGGATGCAGGAGAGACTAATTACTAGGCAGATACCTGAAAGGATACATAAGCTGCACCTGCCCTCCTGGAGAAGAGGGACTAGTGTCAACTACCCTCAGCGTGGTGTCCTTTTTGTCGGGGAAGCTGCCTCCACCTCTCTCTCTGCCGTGTACCTCGACTGTTGCCGGCCACCCCTGAATGGACTGTGACCTTTGAGACAGTGAGCTAAAATAAACCTTTCCTGAGTTTGTGGGTGGCAGGTACTGAGTCACAGCAGCCAAAAAAAAAGTAAGACAAACTATCATAAGACTCAGCAATCCCGTTATATAGTATATTCACAAAGGAAATGAAATCAGTCTTAAAATCAGTACGCCAAATAGATAAATCAAGTCAGTACACCAAAGATACAGCCACACTCGAATGCTTATTGTAACACTATTCAGAACAGGCAAGAAAATAGAAGCAACCCCTGCGTCCATCAGGTGGAACATGGCTAAGGAAGTGTGGCCTACATACACAACAGAGTACTACTTAGAATGAAATCTGAGTCACTTGCAACAACATGGAGGGGCTGCAGATGGGAATAGAGATCACTATGTTACGTGAGATAAGCCAAGCGCAGAAGACAGGCACTGTGCCTTTTTTACACATATGCGGAATGTGAAAAACAGCTGATCCCACCGAAGTTGAAAGCAGAATGCTGGTTACCAAAGCCTAGGGCCAGTCTGTGTGTGGAAGGCTGGGGACAGGTTGGCCAATGAGTACTAAGACACAGTTACGTAACGGCAGGAAGCTTGATGAGCCTGGTCATGCAGGCCTACAGTCCCAGAACCCTGAGAGGCTGAGGCACGAGGATTGAAAGTTTAAGCACAACTTCGGTGATGTAACAGCTTAGAAAGACCCCGTCTTGTAATCAAAAATAGAAATGGAGTAGGGGTATAGATTAGTGTGAAGGCTCCGGGCTCAATCCCCAGTACCATGAAAAGAAGAGACTTTGGGGTACTGCTATCCAGTATGGTGACTCTAGATAATTTACATACAGTACATTCCAAAATATAGACGTTTTCATCACAAAGAATTTATAAAGGGCCTGGAGGAATAGCTCAATGGTTAAAGCACTAAGTACCTGAGTTTGATTACCCAGAACCACATAAACTGGGTGTGGGGCTGAATTCCTGTAATCCCAGCACTTGGGAGGCTGAGGCAGGAAACTGCCATGAGTTTGAAGCCAGCCTGGACTACTAGTGAGTTCCGAACCAGCCTGAACTACAGAGTGAGATTCCATCTCAAAGAGAAAGAAACAAAGAAAGAACTGATAAATACTTGAGATAAATATATTTAACCTGATTTAAATATTACACAATACATACTTGTATGTAACATTACATAATGTCCCATTAATATGAACAACTTATGCATGTGCTAAAATTTTAAAAATAATAATTCCATATATTTATGGGGTACATGAAGTTTCATATATACATTATATAAATTCAATCAAAACAATATAGCACTCATTTCAATAACTGCATGTTTTTATAGTGAGAAAATTAAAAATCTATTCTTTACAGAAATTGACTACAGTTACCACACAGTACAGTAGATAACTAAAACTTACTTTCCAGTCTAACTAAAATCTTATACAAGGTCTTCATGTAATTTACTCCTCTAGAAATGGAGATTTTTCCAGTTCACTAGGATATTCTAACACAGCCAGGGGGAGTGGTGAGGAGAGTAACTGACCTAGCGGGTCTTGGAAGTTCAAACTTTCTCAGATTTCTATGTGTGTATAAACCTGGGAACTTTGTTCAAACACAGAGTTTAATTCAGGAGTAGGGTGTTTATTAGCTTTCCCCTTGCTAGGGGAAAAAATACCTGACACTCATAACTTAAAGGAAGAGAGGGTTTATTTTGGCTCATAGTTTCAGAGGTTTCAGTCCAGGGTTTCCTGTCTCCAAGACAGAAACAGCAGTGCATGGTGGACGAAAGCTGCCTACTTTGTGGCCTTCACCGCATCCAGGAAGTAGAGAAATGGTGTAGAGATCAGAATGGAAAGGGCCAAAGATTAGGTATAGTCCCCAAAGTCATGGCCCCATGACATGCCTACACATACTGAGAAGTGTATCTACTACCGTGTGAGATATCTTTCAAGTCAATAAGCAAGATTAACAATGACAGGATGGGCCCCAAGACTCTCCATTTCTGACAAACTCCCAGGAGGTCCTCGTGTCCACCCTGCCGGTGAGCTCACAAAGGCAACAGCCTACCCCTCAATTGATGCCAACCTCAGGAGAGGTGCCTTGCCAATATGTGCTGACTGGAAGCTTTGCAATTGCCATTGCTTCCATTTCTGGTCCCATGATGCCACTAGTAGCTTCTGATGACCTAAAATGAGCTGGTGTATGTTAGTTACTCAACATGTCAGGCTCTGTAATGCATATAAATATTGTAAGAGGATTCTATACCGCTCAAAAATTTTAACATTATATCCTTATATTTTAGAGCCATAACAGATTTACTCTGTATTAAAAATGAAACTTTCATCTTTCCTGCTATGATATAATGGGCTCCTGTTCTTCAAATGTTCCCCCAAAGCTATTATTACCACTTCTGTCTTACTGGGTTTGACATGGAGTACAGTAGATTTCAACCAGAGAAATTTTCTGAGGGGAAAAAAATGGGAAAATAAAGACGCTGCTCTCGTTTTGGTGCCCGATATCCCCCCATATGGTCATAAATAGCACTGATTCCGGACATCCATACCATATAACAAGGTTTCCGAGTCTTCGTTCAATCCACATCGTCAATTGCTTTCATGACACTTTTTGCAGTCTTTTCTGAATAGCTTTATATACCTCCCCTGCCTAGACTCTCCTCACCCAAAGGGCATCTGTCAAGCATGTCATTTAGTCACCAGCTAAATCCAAAATGAAGTTGCCCCTGGTCTTGCCCCACCTTCCAAGAGCAGCGAAGATAATCTAATTTCAGCAGCCACATCTTCTCTCCTCCCCGGAGTACAAAAGAATGGGATTTCTTCCTAACGAAGTGAGCAAGGATATTGTTGTTTCAGAGTTTGCTGACAGGCTGAAGATTTATCCTCTCTGTGCTTGTTCCTGACTCGGAAGAGAATTGCAGACCTGGAATCCGCAGTGCCTCTGGGTCACTTGGTAATTTAAAATTGATGACTTGGAAAGAGAATGGAGATAAAGCCAGTGTCCTGGGACAAGCCTTTTAATAGAAAGGGACTGTAATTTGGGGGTGGTAGTGGTTGCAATGTTTTCATGCAACTTAAAAATAAAACAACTCAGTCGTTCAGGGATGTACTTTGATCAATGACTTAATCAGCTAAGCGCTGTTGGCCACCCCTTTCTGAGCACAGGGACAAAGATGGACAATTTACTGATTAAAAAAGGGGAGCATAAGGGTGCTAATTAAAAGCTCCCAAGCACAAGAGTGTGTGATTCCACTGTATAAAGCAAAAAACCAGACAAAAATAATCTATGCTTTTAGAAGTCAAAGTAGACTCTATTGTGGGTTGGGGATTAATTGCTAGAAAGGACCATAAAGGTTACTTCCAAGATTCTGCAAATATTCTATTTCTTGAATCATTTATTTGGGTAATCTTTTTACTTTGTGAAATGTTATTGATTTTTATACTCACAAGATACACACCTTTCTTTGTAGTCCATGTTCGATTAGAAATTTAGCAATATGTATCCAACATACATAAATACTTTTTAAAATGAAGTTTTCTGCTCATGCATGAATTATAAGATTACGAACTCACTGCCTGAAAATGTATTTTGAAAATGGCTGGCCCATTAAAGAATGGATCCCTGCTTCTCTGAAACTCACTTTTTCCCTATCAGACTTTAGGGCCATGTCTATGTTAGCCCACTTTCTGATCTTAATAGCTTTGCTTTGATTGTGCTTAATGTTGGAAAAGCCATTACTTGGAAGAAGCTGTAACCTTAATGGGATCCTTTATCTTGTTGACAAATTATATCTTGGATACATGTGTGCACTGAAATATGTAGCCTTCTGTCAGTTATTAGTCACTGAAACCACCACAGATCTCAGTGACAGTGTTCACTATCAATGCCTGCAGGACAAGATGAGGGACCCTCCTGACCACATCTACTGCTTCCTGGATACTAATTAGGTCTCTAAACAAAGGAGCTGGCTCTGCTCACCAAGTTAAAGAATGCATCAAAACGGTGAAACACATTGTACCAGTGTCTGCTTTCTTCTCTGAAAACAAACAGGAAACAATAGATTCTTGGGCTTTTCAAAATCCCTTTATTAAATTAATTACTGAAATGAGTGTGCCTTCATATGGTTCAATGTAAAAAAAGGGTCTTTTTCCTGTCTTCTTCAGACAGAGTCCACCCCCACCACATTGAGGCCAGATTCTTTGTCTTTCCAGAGGCAATTAGTGTATATTTAAATCAAATTTGAAAATAAGTTCTACCAGGCTCTTACAACCACTGAGTCCTATTTTAGGAGCTTGCCACTCTGTGTGGCGTCACTTGGGAGTTTGCTGGAGACATAGAATGATCCTGACACTCTTTATCTGGGTTTTGTCTCTTTGCTTGTTTGCTTGCTCTGGTAACAGAATACCACAGAGTAGGCAATTTATAATGAACTGGAATTTCCTGGCCTTCATAATTCTGAAGGCCGGGAAGGTACTTAATGAAGGTGCTGGCAACTGGTGAGGGCTTCCTGCTGCATTATTGCATGGCAGAAGGTGAGCTGGTGAGAGAAGCGAGCGGAACGTGCCCTTTGATGATGGCAGGAATTCCATGCATGAGAGCAAGCCCTTTCAGCCTCATCCCCTTTCAAGGCTCTATTTCTTAGTACTGTGAAAATGGTCATTGAATTTCAACATAACTTGTGTTCTTCAAAACACGGTCTCTCTACATAGGCCCAGCTGGCCTTCAACTTGCTGAGTTGCCCAGGCTGGCCTCAAACTCACAATCCCACTGCCGTGGCGTCCTGAGTGCTGGGATTACAGATATGCATCACCCTGGCTTTAACGTGACTTTTGGAAGAGACAATATTCAAAGCACAGTAATCTAAATTTCAACATGAACCCTAGGGGATTTGTGGTTCCTCAATGCACGAGACACAATGCTCTAAGGAAAAGGGACCTGAAGGAATGTCAGGAGCAGTGGGTCACAAAGCGACGCACAGTACCCCGACAGAGTACTTGATTCTTGGGACCAAAGTTAACTCAATATACTCTCATTGCCCTTTTCACGACGTTCCCAGTGCATTTATACCCTATCGTGCTAGTGTCCCAAATACGTACAGCTCTCTGAAGGTATTCCCATCTCCTCTATCATTAGGACTTGAGGACTTTCTCCTATGTGCATGGGCCACACGTTGGGTGTTTGATGTCTGGATTTTCAATGGAAACAGCCCCAGGCAGGTGTCAGGACCCGGGGCCTACCTAACCAGATAATCAGGTAAGGTCCAGGCTTCTGCAGTCATCTTTTCTCAAGCATCTCTCATTTCTTCATGCCCCTAGTCTTCCTCTTCCATCTTTTGTACAAAGGGTTGAACCCAGGACTTTCACACTAAGCTATACCCCCAAGCTCATTTTTATCTTGATTTTGAGACAGGGTTTTGCTAAGTCCCCAAGTTGAGCCCAGGCTGGGCTGGAACTTGCAATTCTCCTGCCTTACCCTTCCAGAATGCTGAGATTATGAGGCTGCAGGTGGAGGGGAGACAAGGGAGCGGGGAGAGGTAAGGGTGGGAAGGACACAAGTGCTTCATAGATCATACTACTTGTTACAAAGTGGTAGAGGAAAGAAATATCGGTGTAGTTATCTCTTGTTTCTGTTGTTGTTGTTTGAGACAGGGTCTCTCTCTGTAACCTAGGCTGGTCCTGAACTCACTATGGAGCCCAGGCTAGCCCTGAACTCGTGGCAATCCTTCTGTCTCAGTCTGCCAAGTGCTGAGACTATAGGCATGTGCCACCACGCCCAGGTTTATGTGATATGGGGGAGTTGAACTCAGGACCTTGCAGTTGCTAGGCAACCACTTTAACCACTGTGCCATTCCTCCAGCCCCTTTGACACATGACCTTTTGCAATTAGAGTCTATCACAGTGAGGCACCCCTCCACTTCTCTCTTTCTCGCTCTCGCTCTCTAGCTTTGGTATATTCTGGTTCCAAGAGGAGACACACCAAAAAATTAACACACATTACCACTTCCTTTCTTCTACACTTCCAAGTTCTTCCCTTAAGAAATATTAGTCACAGAACACATCTTTATGACATGCAATCACCCAGCTAGATTGACTTTACTATAGATTTCCTTCACTGCAATTTACAGTCACTGGGGCATCTGTTAAACTTTGATGCTGACGACTTAAGTTTTTATTTCTAAAAGTGAATTTTACTTAATTGTATTACACATACTAAAAAAAAAGTGCATAGAATTGTACAGTTCAGTGAAGTTTCAAAATGTAAATATGCTCATGAAACCAACATCCACATCAAAAACCAGAGCCCATCCTGTACCTCAGAGGCCCTCCTGTGTTCTCAGTCACTACCTGGTCCGATCAGTAACACTATTTTGACTCCTGACAGCATACGACTCTCCTGTTTGTCTGCTTTTTGTAAATGGTATCATGTGGTATATAGTCTTGTGCATCTGGCTTCTTTCACTCAGTACTACGCTAGTGAGATGTAACCATATTGTGTAGAAAGTCAAAGATCATTAACTCTTATTGCTGGGTTATTTATCTGTTCTACTACTGATGATTGTTTCTGTGGTTTCTAGTTTGTTGCCCTTATTCATACCACCACTATGAAAATTCTTACACATGCCATCATAAAAATACTTAAGTATTTCTGGTGGGTATATACCCAAGGTAAAGACTGCTGGGAGATGCTGGGTTTTTAATGTATCAAGGCTGATTAGTTTGGGCACATCCGTGCCAAGGAAGCAAGGTATGTCATTAGACAAAGACACATGCATTCAGACACCCAAGTGCGAGAATAGGAGCTGAAATCTTCCTTTCTCCACGTGAAAAGGGGACTCTGCCTACTAGCAATTTCTGAGCTCTCGCCTTATTCTAGCTTTCCAAGGATGCAGAGTTGATTGCTTTAGTTTATTTTATGATTTTAATGAAGTCACCCCGCTGCTGCAATAGCTTTTCCAGGCATGACACATCCTGACTCCATCGTGAGAACAAAGTCAATTCTCAGCTGTCTACCAGCAGCAGCTAAAAAATTGCTGCTCATGATTTTCTGCCCTGGAATCTCCATCCTTGAGGGCACATAGTAGAGGCCAAGCCAAGAGCAGAGGAGGTGACTGTCTGCACGCTGTCATGGAGGCTCTGCCTGGCCATTAAACAGTTCTACCATAAACGCCTCCTGCCCTGTGGGCCTAGAATGCCTACCATTTAGGCCAGCACTTACAGTAGACCACCAAGGTAGGGAGCATGGCACTGGAAGTCTACTGATGAGATGGACTGTCACTTGCAGGGAGGGGGAGGGCCTTTTTGCTACTTGAGTCTATCAGAGTGAGGCACCTCCCCACTTCTTTCACTTTGGTGTATCCTGGTTCCAACTATTTCCCAGGGGGTTAAGAAGTCATGAACTTAGAGGCCAAAGAGGAGCCAGTGCTCACGACACAGGAACTAAAGTTTGATGGATATGTCAAGGCCAGGAAACTGTGGCAATAAGGCTCAAGGGTAAGGAAAGTTTCTTAGGGCAGTAATGAGTATATTGTAAGTCGGGAGCAGAAATTTGGTATTGTGGTATAGATCTGGGACATCTCCCAAAAGCCTCATGCATTTGCATGTTATGGTTTACTATGGAACTATGTGCAGTTGGGAGATCGGGGCCAGGTCTGGGGGGGATAGATTATGGGCATTTGGTGGGTGTGTCAACTGGATTACAGGCAATTGGTGGGGGCTTAAACCTAGAAGGGACAGAACACTGAGGTTTGACCTAGAAGGGGCAGAAAAGTGGGATGGGACATGGAAGGATATATGCTGCTTCCTGACTTCCTTCAGGGACTTGACTTAATTTCCTGTCTGCAGTGCTGTGAGGCTCAGTCTCCAGATCAGCCTTAGCCACATGCTTCTGCTATTGTTGGGTGCCCTGAAATAACGCTGACCTTCTGAAACTGAGCTAAAATAGACTTTTCCTCCTCTAATTTGTGTATGTCAAGTTTTGAGCCACACTCATGAAAACATAACTAAGACAGAAAGTGGTACCAGAGAAGAGGGGTCATTGCTGTTACTTTGCCTGACCATGTGGTTAGGAAGCCTTTGGAACTGGTTTGTGGGAGGAGTTTGAAAAGGTTTGAGATGCCGGCTGGAGAAGCCTTGGAGTGCTCTTGGCGAAACTTGATGGGAGATTTTGGTCAGAGCTCAGAAGACCAGAATGCTGACAGAAGTGTGGATTGGAAAAGCCAGGCTCAAGAAGTTTCAGATGAAAAGGAGGACTGTTATCAGCAAGTGGCCTAAAAACCATGTGTGGTATTCTCTGGCAGAAAGTTTGTTGGTACTTTGCCCTTGTTCAAAACTACCTGAAAATGAGATTAAGGGCAGTGGACTGCTTAATCTACTGGAAGAAATCTCAAGGCAGCCTGACATTCAGGCTGTCACTTGAGTACTGTTTGGGGCTTTTAGCATAATGCTGGAGAAAGTGGCAGAGAAAACAGATGAGAAAGGTGCCAGGCTAAAATGGTCTTCAGTGGCGTGGGCAAAAAACACAGGGGAGGTGAAGAGACTGGTATTCAAAAGAAGCCCAGTACTTGCAATCAGGACTATAAACCAGAGGCCTTGAGGGTGACTCAGGAATCAGAAAGACCTCACCCTTTATCAATTAAAGGGTGCAAAGGTAAAAGACTTTCCTTTGAAAAGAGCACCCAAAGGCTCTCTGTAGGGCCAAAGAGGAAAGTGTTTACCAGAGTTCAACTCCCCGGAGTTCTGCAAAGCAGGCACACAAGGGGGCAAGGCTACTGCTCAAGCCAGTGGAGGACATTGGTAATGTGCACTTGGTCTTAGATTTACAGGCATTGAGAACACAAGTGTTGTGGGGTCATGAAAGTTTCAACCAGGATTTCAGAGGAAGGCCTCGGAGGCCAAGGAGTGTGCGAAGCTGTAAAGGAGAAGCCTAAGGTGCAATGGAAACGCCTAAAATTTGGAGAAGCCAGAAACATGGATCACTGGCGGAGAAATGCTGCAGGCTGTGGGAGGATTCAGCCCAAAGGAGAGAAGATGGAGGTTGCAGCCAGCAGTAACGCTGTAGGGTGGGTGGCATCCAAGCACCTTGGAGTCCACATCTTGCTGTTGCCATAATTTGCCACAGGTGCCAGCACAGAGCTACAGGATTTAACCCTTACCCTGTTGGCTTTAGAACTTTTGGTCCGATTACTTTCTATCCTCCCATTCCTCCCTTTTGGAATGGGAATGGCTCCCCTGTGCCATTGTACCACTGTATGTTGGAGGTATTTAAACTTCGTTGATTTTTCACAGGAGCTGACAGCTGTGTGTTTGCTTCATGTCTCAGAAGAGACTTTGACTTGGACCCTTCTTTTTCAGCAGTGCTGGAACTGTTAAGACTTTGGCAACTCTTAGAGAGGACAAAATGTATTTTGCACGAGGACATGGACATGAGTCTTTTGGGGGTCAGGGGTGGAATATTGTGGCTTGGATTTGGAATGTCCCCCCAAATCCTCATGCATTTGAATGTTATGGATTACTATGGAAGCATGTGCTAATGGGAGATTGGGGCCTGGTCTGGAGAGGTGGATTATGGGCATTTGGAGGAAGACAAGTATGTGGATTGGATTACAGGTGGATTGGATAACAGGCATGTGGTGGGGGCTTATCCCTGGAAGGGGTGGAACACTGAGGATGTAACCAGAAAGGGCGGATTACTGGGATGGGACCTGGAAGGATATATGCTGCTTCCTGCCTTTTTTTCTGGGACTTGGCTTGGCTTCCTACTCGCAATGCGGTAAGCCTTAGCCTCCACATCTGCCTCTGCCATGTGCTTCCACTGCTGCTGGCTGTCCCTGAGTAGATGGTGACCTTCTGAAACTCTGAGCTAAAGTAGACTTTTCCTCCTCTAATTTATGCATGTCAGGTATTGAGTCATGGTAACAAAAAAGTACGACCCTTGGTGAGGCCTGCTGAGCACCTGAAAAGCAAATCTTGGGTTATACAACATCCAGGAGCAGAGTATCTACTGAAAATCTTAAATCTTTAACAATATCTCCTAGTTTCTCTGATTTCATCTGTTGAATGAAACCTCTTCATTCTCACATTTAAAAATCTCAGCTGTTTATACTTTTCTTATTATGCTAAACTTACTTGGGTATATTTTGGCTATTTCTTTTGGGAGAAAGTGATTTGGCCATGACTTGATGCTTTATTTTCAGCCCCTGGCAATTCCATTCTTTTTATGTTAAATTTATAAATTTTTGTACTCAAACATTAATATTTTATATACATACATATTATATCCATACATCCCACTGTGTGTAGATAGTGTTGATATCATTATATTCTTTCATGATGACTTTCAGAGAGAGAAGACACATTGCTAGAGACTCACCCAGACTGAAAAAGACTTCAAAAATTTCATTGCTTTTCTGATAATAAACTAGTGCACACTCATAAGAAATTCAAATTTTAAAAAAATGATGAAAGTGGAAAGAGAAAGTCCTGTGTACCTGGAGTGTATGTTAAAGATACAGTGGGAGTTAGGGATGTCTGCTGCTAATATTTTTGATGATAAAGGGCAGGCTTTGATTTATTTTTAAAAATTTCCCCATTTTATTGATATTTATTGATAAGCACAGAATTTAAAGTTTACATTGATCTTGAGCATTTTGTTATTTGTTACACAAGTATAATTTTGAGATTTTGATCCCTTAGCATGTTAGACTTTAGAGGTTTTGATCTTTTGGGGTTCAACATTTGGAATTAAGACACTCAACAATGTATCTTTAGAGTTTATGACCCAAGTGACAATTAAAAAAAAAAAAACTGTTGCTACTAGTTTTTATGCAACAATCTTAAACACATGTATTATTTACATTCCTTATAATAAAATCTGCTGCTTGGCCATGCCATGTGGCAGGACTTTTGGGAAACAGAGAGGAGCCTGATTTTCTCTTATGCTTCCCTCTGGGTTTCCTGGCTACCTTCAACCAAGATTCATGAGACAAAGAAAGAGACTCCACAGTGAGACAACTGCACATATTCAAAGAGACTTCAAATAAATAAAGTTAGCAACCATAAGACATACAAGAACATTCATAAGGTTTCTACATAATAGCAAAAAATTGGCAATGTCTCAAATTTCTACCAATAAGTGAATGGATAAACAAATCACAGTGTTTGAATGCAACAGAAACCACAAGAAACAAGCTACCAATCACGTTATCATAGGTGAGTCTTAGGAGCCCACAATGTATCAATTCGTTTCTATGAAGTCCTAAAATGGCCTAAGCTAGTCTGTGATGACAGAAATCAGAATAATGCTTGGCTGGGGTTAGGGAGCACAGGAAAGGTTTGTAAGGCCCTGATTTACATCCCCAGTACTGCAACAAATAAAGAAATAAACACACACACACATAGAGTACAAGGGACTTTCTGAGATAGTGAAAATGTTCCATATCTGAATTGGAGTTTTCATGGAAACACACTCAAAATTCATCAATGGGTCCTACTATGATTTATGCCTTTTACTGGATATAAATTATACTTCAGCAAAAGTAATTTTAGAAGAATCCTGTAGAATGTGAGAAGAGACAGACACAGACAAACGCCACCACTGTGCAGGTCCATGCTTCCTATTTTGACTGCAGTTTGGGGGCAGTAATGAGTAATCTTTTATTTCTGCCCAGGCTGTTCCCCAAGACCAGGAGCTTGAGAAACTCTTACTAAAGTACAGCCAACTATCTCTCATTCCTGGGGGGCCAGCCTCATACAATGGGGAAAAGAGCCAGTGGGTACTCTGTGCAGTTCCGGAAAGCTTTTTTTATATTGCACTGTAGTCTGAGTGTAGCTGAGTCCCTTTGAGATGTAAAAAGCACTCATTTTGGCCAGTTCTTCTTTATTGATATACTTTTCTTCTCCTCCACTCCTACACCCTGGGATATCCTGCCAAATAAAGAAGTTGCATCCCATCTTAATATTTGCCCTTGGAAGACAAGAAAGGAACCAAAATAGTTAGGAGGGACAGTGGCCGTGGTCTGCGAACCAGCACTTGCCTGCTTCCTGATTCTATCTCCCCTCCCCTTTCATCTAGATTCTTTTCTATCATTCTATCTCAGCAATACTAGACAAGAAAAGTGCATTAGCGGGACACTAGGCAATCTAGGACAGGAGAAGAGAGAGGATTTTCAGTACACACAATATTTTTTCATAAAGTGGAGAGAGGGAAAGAACAGATTTTAAAAAGGCAATGAATTATTAATAGATTATTCATATGTTACTGATGGGACTATTCGGGTGATTTAGTCTCTATGAAAAATGATTTTGCAATTCGTCAAAAAGTTGAACATAACATTACTTTATGAACCAGCAATTCCAAACTTCTGTATATATTCTTTAAAAACCTGACAATAGTGGTTCAAAGAAAAATATATACACAATTGTTCACACAGCAGTATTCACACTACTTAAAAGGCAAAAACAACTCAAACATCTATCAAGAGATGGGCTACTACTCAGCCATAAAAAGGAAGGAACTTCTGACACATGCTATACAGTATCGAACCTTGAAGATATACCAAAATGAAAAGAACCACCTGTAGCATACCGCATGGGGTATGTTTCTATGTAACTGAAATATCTAGAATAGGCAAATCCATGACTGTGAGATGAGCTGTTGCCAGAGCCAGGGATAAGTTGGAGAGAATGGGCCCAAAGTTGCCTTCAGGAGTGACGAAAATGTTCTAAAATGGTGACTGTTGCACTCATGAATTAGTATCATTTTAATGGGTGAATTTCATAGTATGTAAACTATCAATAAAACTTAAAACAAAAACACCTTAGCCTTGGCCCTAGGAAGGAAGCCAGTGCTGTCTGCAGGCAAGTTTTCCTGTATTATAAATCTGGTTGGTAAAATTTCAATGGTCATAAATGGGGGTGGAGGGGGGATGAGATATATAAGCCTGTATTTATATAATACTTTTCCAGGGTGTCCTATTTGCAGCATTCATTCATTAGTTCATTATTTAACAAATATTTCAGCATCAATTAGCATTGTGTGCATCTAGTGCTGCAAGGGAGACAGGGATAGTCACTGTCCCTGAGGCATGAAAATCAGTCTAGTGAAGGGAACAGAAAAAAAGGATAAGAAGGTACAAAGAGATACTGAGAAATGTCATACTAGTTTAACAAATAAATAATAGTCAACTGGGTAAGATGTTGGGACTTAAGGGGGACGAGGGAGGGAGCAGGAGGGGGAACAAGAGGAAGGGAAGGGAATGTGATGCTGACCCAATACATACGTGCACAAAATTTCCAAGCTTCATGTAACAACTGTGTACTGCATATGTATACTGATAAAATGGGGAAAGTAAATATGGGAAAAGGCTGAAAAAAAAAACAGTGCTGGGGGTATCGTCCAGTGGTGAAGCACTTGTCTACCATGTGTAGGACCCTAAGTTCCATTCCCAGTACCACAAAAATAAATGAATAAATAAATACATTTTTTAAAAACTAAAAGCAATTATAGAAAAAAAAATCAGTGTATGAGATAGGGCACTTTGACTGCTTGCCAACTTGAGACTCTCTTGTTTTGGGAGATAGAATTAGGTACTAAAGTGAAAAAAAAAATACAGCAACTTGTTTAGTACATCAGGTTGGTCTCTAATAGAGGCTTATATAGTAACACTATTTTCTTCCTTTCTCTTTGCTTCATGATGCAGGGTGAGGGGCTTCACTGGCCACTAACTGTCTTTCCAAGGGTTAGCTAATTGCTAGAGGCAGCAAGCTCTCCCAAAACTATGCCTTTCATATGCAAATAAGCCAATTCTTACCCCTTCCTCCTACCTCTTCTGCATAGCTCTTTACACAACCCATATTGTTCTACCCTGATTATCTCAGGCTAGTACAGGACAACAGAGGTCAACCCTACATTCAAAGTGCACTGAAATTAATCCAATTAGCCAATCTTAAACCTACTTAACCAATTTTTCTTGCTCCTTTTTTTGAGAGCACCATTAACGGCTTTGCCCACATCACCCTTATTCCTTTCTCCTCCTAACATCTGGCACCCCTCCTCGGGGTGGCATGTGTTTCCTTTGAGAATTGTCAATAACAAAGTTTTTTTTCAATGATAATTGTCTCCTCATCTGCTAGCTTCACCATACCCAAATAATCATAAAACTTGAAAGTGAAAATAGCTCTCTCATGCTAAGGATAAGTCTTCATGGGGAAAAAAAAAAGGTAGATAAAGACAGGCAGGAGTCTCTACGGGTGGATTATTTTACCTGGAGTCTAAACACCAGAAGGGAAGATTGGTTTTGCAAGTAAAATAACAGGCACTATCAAAATGGATCAAATGATCCCAATAAGAATCCATAGAAATTCTCAGAAATCTTTGCAAAAATTAGCTTTCTTCTAATTCAGTAGGTGAGGACTCCAATGTCAACTTAACGTATGCTAAATTATAGGAAATTTAAGCTCAACAAATAAGTAACATTTTGCAAAATTAAACAAAATTGCACACTTAAACATGGTTTATTGTGATGTTTTTAAGTCTACAAATTTTTGATTTTCTAGTTATAAAAAACACATTCTTACATGAGAAGTAAAAAATCTATCCAAAATTAGACAATGGGAGAGAGAAACACTCAAAATCTCCCTATCAAGTAATCACAGTTATATTTCAGATCCTGGCAAAAGTTATCTCCTCCAACAATCGGTGTAATACAGAGTTGTTTCTGGGAAGAAGATAGGTAATACCCAGAGGGACCAAAGAATCTCTTGGGAGAAAAAAAGACCATGACCCTGTCTCACTTTTTTCTTGGTTTGAAGTAGCCCTGACAGAGGTTAATGAGTATGAAATGATATGGACCGAGTGGCATTTTAAACTTAAAGGTCATGTTTTCCAGGGACTGCTCTTGATGAATAAGTGCTGTGCCCTTCCCTCTCCTGGAGGCTTCAATACCTGGCATTTGTACCTGCGGTATAAAGGACTAAAATGTCTTGACAATCTCCCATTTTCCTCAAAAGTAAGATACGGACTTCAGGGAGGGGAGGCAACAAAGAAGAGGGGCAAACCCAGGTGCAAAGATATGCAAATGTCAGCAATTAGTGGGGTTTGAGCCCCACCCCCTGCCCAGCAAAGACTATGATTAAGATTAATTTCTCAATTTGCATCAAAACCCCTTTGTGATTCCTCCTCCCCTCTCAGAGTGGGGCAACTTGGAGAGATAGGCAATTGTGGAGAATTATTCTCACCATCGTCCCCAAAGCTAGCTTTGACTGAGTCTGTTTCCTACTTACCATAGTTAATGACCTCCTTTGATTTGGCCACGTAGTGAGCTGAAGGACCTGAGAGACGGGCCCTTTGTGTGGCCAACAACAGAAGGACATCAATGACCCCAATGGGACTCATTAAGAGAGGAGGGAAGATCTTAAGGGTGATTGGAGCCCAGTTCCCAACGCCTCTATGTAGGTGGATAAGAAGTTGTTTCTGGTCCAGGATGGAGATATTTTCTGACAAAAGATGCTTTGAAGATAATAACTGACCATGTGAATGAAGGCAAGTCTAGTTAACTGGCTAGAGTGGTGTTGTCCTTCCTTGGGCAAACAGGGCGGCCAGACTAAGCAAGAATTACAGCTTCTAAACTGACATCTTATGAGTGTCACAAAGGAAACACTGCCAGGGAACAATGACCTAGTAGGGACAGAACAAGTATTATTTAGCATTTTGTTCCAAGTCAGATTGTGTTATGTGTGCTGGAAAACTACTTATTTAACCTTAACAATAATATAATGAGATGGGTTAAATAAGGAAGGGACAGGGAGGGGGTGGGAGAGTAGAAAATGGGAAGGGATTGTAAAGTCGATATGATACATAGATGTACGAAACTCCCAAATTCATTGTAAATTCTATGTATTACATTTGTATATTAATAAAAATAGTGGGGAAAAAACCAAATCCCTCCTCTTTTACAACTGAGGCTGAGACACAGAATGGTGAAGTAGTTCACAAAGTCACAGAACCACTGGACTAGATTCTATCATCGTTTTGAAATAATTTTCCTCTCCACAAAGAGGTATTTCCTTACTCTGTTGGGATGGGCCTTGATCAATGAGTTTCACTTGACTATTACTGAAAACTATCCCAAATGATAATAGCTTAGGGACTTCAAGTTAATATTTCTCAGGATTTTGTGGGTTTGCCGGGGCTCACATGGAGGTTCCTCTGCTGGTTTTACTTTATTTAGGTCTCTTCGTTTGTACTCCCAAAGGAAAGGATCTAGCTGAAACTGAAAAGCATGGTAGAGTCTCATCTCCCAGGATTCCCTTCCACATAACTTCTACTTATTCTGTAGTCAGGACTGGGGGTTTTTCAGCATGCCAAAAGGGCCCAAAGATAGTGAAAGAGGAAAGTTATCAAACTTTCTTTCTTACAACTTAGGGTTGATTGTCCCAAAATTTCACTTACTGCTACATTCTTTTGGTCAAGGCAAAGTCAGAGCCTAACAGGATGGGAAATAGGTCCCATTTCTAGATGAGTAGAGAAGGCTACACACACAAGGAAAGGAGGAACTGATAGCAGTCATAATGGAGATAGAAACCATGCCATATGACTTGCTTGTGCAACAAGAATGCAAAAGGATGTGACTTTTGAGAAGAAGCTTTAAGTAGGTTTGGTAGTATGGCTGAATCTCTTATCTTCCAACAGAGCAAACGTCCCTCAGATCACAATTATTTCTTTTGTCAGGAGGATACACAGAACAAAACCTATCACAACTCAGAGCCATAAATATAGTCAAAGTAGCTTACATGTAGTCCCTCATGTAACAAATGAAGGAGAAATAATGCCTTAGTCACTTTCTTATTGCTGGAACACAATTCCTGACACCCACAGCTTAAGGAAGAAAGGTTTATTTTTGCTCACAGTTTCAGAAGGTTTCAGTCCATTGATGCTGGCAATGGTAGAAAAGCATGGCAGAGGGCTTAGCTGGAGAAAAGCTGTTCATAGCATGTCAAGACAGGAAGCAGAGAGCAAAGGGTAGAGTTAGTGAGGGAGTTTTATTTCCCAAGTCATGGCCCTTCTGATCAGGGCCCACCTCTTAGCAGTTCAGGAAGCCAATGGAATAATTTCTGTGATTGATTGAATCACTTTCCAACCACATGAAGCTTCTGGGGACAGTCCAGATCCAACCCGTAACCAAGAGTCATGTGTGTTGCCACATGCCTATAATCCCAGCAGTTTGGGAGGCTGAGGCAGAAGGATGGCAAGGTTGAGCCTAGCCTGGGCAATCTAGTGATCTGTCTCAACATTAACAAAAAAAAAAAAAAAAAAAAACAGCTACAGATGTTGCTCAGTGTGAAGGCTCTGGAGTGAATCCCCAGCACTGACGAAAAATATTAAAAGGTGAAATAGGTTGAAGATGTTGAAATTTAACAATGGTTAGACAGTATAACCCAGTGATAGATAACTAATAAGATGATAGAGCTTGAATTTCAACTCAGATAGTACAGTTTGAGAAACCTGGATCTTACCCATATAGTTCACCTGGAAACAGTATCTCACCTTTGGATTCAGATGGTCTTAAATGTTCTGAGACAAACAGGGATGATTTGGAAGTTCCTAAATGCAATATTCTTCTAGTGTGAAGAGGTAAGGGCTATAGCCAGAATGTTACCTACCATAAGGAGACGGAATTTCCATCAGAAGTTGAACAAATGGGCTAGTTTGCTTATTCAACGTTCTATGCAACACATTTCTCATTCCTACTACACTTTAACCTCCACTCTAATGAAGAGATTTCTCATTTCTACTTTTTTCACGGTGATGAGTAATAAACCCTGAAAAGAATATAAAAATCAGATTTCATTGAAAGGCAGAAAAATACCTCGTTCCAAATCAACACTGAAAAAAATTGTTTTTACTAAAATTAAAAATTGAAGCTAGAGGAATGGCATAGCAGTTAAAGCACTTGCCTTGCAAGTGTAAGGCCCTGAGTTTGACTCCCCAGCACCACATAAAGCTGGGCATGGTGGTGCATGGCTATAATCCCCAGCACTTGGGAGGCTGAGGCAGGAGATTGTCACACGCTTGAGGACAGCCTGGGCTCCACAGTGAGTTCAGGACCAGCCTGGGCTAGAGAGAGAGACCCTGTCTCAAAATTAAATTAAATTAAATTAAATATTGACAGAGACTATGTAAAAATGTTAAATTTTGTGAGTTTCCTGTACAACAATCCAACAGTCACCTTTCAGTTCTCACGTGACCTGAGATGTTCCCTTCATCTGTTAGTCATGCCTTTGTATGACTGAAAACACCGTATTCCTGTGTTCCCTTCTATTTCCCCGGTTCATTCTTAATCTCTCTTGATTCCTGCTGTCAATGGCAGACTACCCCAGGACTCTGTTGTGAGTTAATGTCTCCCTTAGTGAACTCACTTGGTTTTAAAATACGTTACATACTGTTTATGTATCAATGGCACTGGATTTCAGAAGCTATGATGGAAGGAGAGAAGAGCTGCTTATTGAATTTTGCAGGTAGGAGGAAGAGAAATTTGAGAGGGCCAGGGGTAGAACGTTACAACAGAATAAATGTGTCTACCCGAGATCCATACATTGAAGCCTAATCTCCAGTGTGATAGCATTAGGAGGTGGGTAACTGGGAGGTAATGATGATTAGATGAGGTAGTAAGGATGGAGTCCCTGTGCCTGGGATTAGTGCCCATATATGAGTCACAAAAGAACTTGTTTCTCCTCCCTGCTCTCTGGTATGTGAGGCCACAGGTAGAAGTCAGCAATGTGCAACCTGGAAGAAGGTACTCACTGGGACACAACAATGCTGGTATTTGGATCTCGGAATTCTAACTTTCAGAACTATGAGAAATAAATTTCTGTTGTTTATTAGCCACCCCATCTATGATACTTTGGGCTTTTTGTTTGTTTTTGAGTCAGGGTCTCTGTAGTCCAGGCTAGTCCTAAACTCAGAGGAATCTTCCTCCTTCATGCTCCTAGATGCTGGGATTACAGGCATGCACCACCTTGCCTGGTCTATGTGTTGTTGGGGAACTGAGATTGCTAGGCAAGTGCTCTAACTACTGAGCTACAACCTGAGCTCTATGGTACTTGGTTACAGCAACTGCAACTCTATAAATATTCCATGTATGATTTAGCTCTCACCAGCTAGAGCACCTCACCTGACCTGCAGGCACAGATCCAGACAAATAGTAGGTATCTATATATTTACTAAGTGAATAAATGAGTGTAACTAAGTCAGGGGCATTCTTTAGAGTTGAGTCCTATATAAGTTAAGAGATGAATTTTTAAGATCCAATGTTTTCTGGTTTTCTTAAATTGGAAGTCCAGCAAACTGTGTTCATATTTTTCAAGAAAGCTAGTAGGGAGTAACTGTGGAGAGACGTATGCCCTTATCTCACCAAATTTGTTATTTTCTTCTGCCTGGGTTGAGTGAATTCAGCAGCCCTCAGCTACACTTTAATGGCACATGGCCACATCTGGCTTTTCGGAGCTCACACAGCTGTTCTGTCAACTCCCTGCGGGTTTATGTCCCCTCCTCTTCTAGAAAATTGCACTGCCTATTGGCAATTAGCCCTAATGAAGCAGCAGGAGCTTCCTGAGGGGAATGCATTGCTGACAAGTATAATTACTATTAGCAGCTGTGGGGCCTCTGGCTCCGAGAAAGTAACCCATCCACCTGTCAGAGCGTGCAGCGCGACTGCTAAAGCTGCACCTAGCAGCCGGTCCAGCACTCTAAGCCAGGCCACCGTGGGAGGAAAACAAGAGACTGGCATTTGGAAGCCAATTGAGAACATTTACTTCAAATGTTCAAATTTCTGTAACCCAGCTGCACGGGTTGCACAGCCACAGCAAATCAGCGATTCACATCTTTCTGTTCAATGTGAGCATTGTCTTGTCTCTTTCCAGCATCCACAATGCCCGTCTATACTTAGAAAAGAGTGGGTGTCCCCACTGGGAGGCAGGAGATTCTAGTTGTATTTATTTTAATCAAAAAGAAAGAAAGAAAGAAGATAAACTTTGCCACTATTTAGTAACTGACATTGGTTGCTTTACGGGGTCAGTACACCAGCCCCTCACATCTTGCCCCTGGGGAAGATCGGGTTTATGATGACTCCTGTGGAGGGATATATTTCTACAGCAGATTAAATATGGTGGCAAATTCTTTTCCAGTCTTGAGAAGTGGAGCTTAATTTCCTGCCCACTTGAATCCTGGCCGGCCATCGTGACTTACATACTGACAGAGTGGTAGGTATGACACTATGCCAGTTATGGGGTTAGCCTTTCCACTGCCTCATTAGAATTTGGGGGCAATGGTATTGTGTGGAAGCCCAAGCTGGCCTAAAGGAGGGGCTGTGTGGGAAAAGATGCCTGGCCAGCCCCACTTCTGTATCCCTGAGACAATCAAGTCATTTCAGTGGAGGCCCCAAATACAGTGAGTCAGGGATGACTTGTTCCCATGGTACCCTGTATAGATTCCTGACACATAGAATTTTAATACTTAAGTACAATGATGATGATCAATAATTTTAAGTTTCTACACTTCAATATAGCAGTAGATAATAGAAACAATTACATATTTGATGAGCACAGTTAAGAAGATTTACAGATTATGTTAAATGAAGTCTCAAAACACTGATAAGGGCCTCAAGAGAGTTTTCAAACCTCAGACAGGAGAAAATGCCAAAACTAGTATAAGTAAATGGAGTCGGTATGGGCCATATTATGACAAAAAATATTGAGAATCTTATCCTCTTTAAGAGGAAGTTATAAAAAGTTGAAATCATTAAAGGCTATTTTAAAAATTAATATGCACCCATGATCATTAACAGTCATCACCCTGAGTATTAGCCTTGAGAAATTAGCTAATGATAGTTTGAAACCATCTTGATTAGCAAGATAATAAAAGTTAGGTATTCGGAACATAGAGCCAAACATCTACAATTCAATAGCAGAAGTTTTTCTTGAATCATGAACAAAATTAAAAGAATATTACACCTCATCCCTTTAAAATGTCTGATTTTGTGTCTTGTGATACCCACATATTAAATTATGTATAAAATTTCTACATTTTTATAGACACATATATATTTATACCACTTAACTAAAAATAATTGTTAAATATATCATAGACAATGCTGCAAAAGATGTATATATATATATGCAAATTAAAGAATAAAAGACATACTTATGGACCTACCACCCAGGTTCAGAAATACAATATTACTACTACTTTAGAAGCTCCCTGGATATTTTTTACTTGAATGCTCAGCTGACCACCATCCTGGATTTCATGGTGATAAATCACTTATTTGCATCATAAGGCTTTTATTTAAACCATGTGTGAATGTGTCTCTAAAAATTTAATTTTCACTAATTAGAATGGGCGAAAATTGGACTCATAATGTATGCCACCTTCAGTGACCTGGCCCTGGGACTGAACACCTTTGACACATTAAAAATGTACATATTAATGAGGTATAGTATGATTTTGTACACGTATACATTGTATAATAAATCACAGTATCACTTCAGGCACTTCATTATTTCATAGTATGAGAACATTCAAAATTTTCTTTTCTAATTATTTTGAAATCTACCAGGCTTTGTTGTTAACCAGACTCCCAAAGTCAGTCTCACAGAAATAGAGAGCGATAGTACCAGAGCCTGGAGTGGAGCAGGGAGCGAAGCCAAGTGCAATGAGGAGGAATAAGCTCCTCTTTGGTAAAATGTGTGTATCCCTGTGTCAACATCATACCGTGTTAAATATTAAGTAAGAATTGATGCTTCTGTTCTAAGCTAATTATCTTCAACCAGTTTTGAAGATACACACCTATTAGTAAAATGATAGGTTTCCCATCCCATGGGACATTGTAGGACTGCTCAAAGTATTTGCTGTTACTTCCTGTTTAGCACTACACATCCCATCCTATTGATGTCAGCCTTGGCCAGTAGATCTGTTTTGGTCAGTGAAATCGATTGACAGTGCCATACCCCCACTTCTGAAGGAAAAGTGAAGAGTCACAGCAGATTCCACCATGTTTAATTTTCTGGAAATGTTCTAGCTAGGGAGTATCCCTTCAGCCTTGGTTGTGAATAAGCAGCAGAAACACTCATGTAGATGTATGCATGTCCAATATTTTATAGCACTCTGGTGTATGAATATGGCTTAGTCTAGTGATCTTTTTGCTGCTGCTGCTGCTGCTGAATTGCTTATTTTCAGCATTTTGCTCTCAGGAATAAGGTGCTGTGAGCATTTATTCTTTTTCCTGGTGAAGGTGAAAGAAGTTCTTGGGGCTATATTCTTGGGTATGCTCAATCATACTTTTCTGATTTTTTTTTTTTTTTGGCTTGTGTTTGGTTTGGTCAGCCCTTGTTAATATCGGACTTTCCAAGTTTATCAATATGATGTGGGGGAAATACTAGCTTGTGGCTTTAATTTGTATTTTCCTGAATACAAATAAGATTCAGTATTCTTTGAGCAACTCTTCTTGCTCTTACCTGACAGCATCTTATCTTATAGGCAAATGTGACCACGCCCCTTTGATCTGTGATCAAAAGATCTCCCAAGATTTTCTCACCTTGCTTTTCTGTAATGTTCATACCCCTACTATCTTTCAAGTAGAATCCTTTACCTTCTTCAAGGTCTGGCGAAGAAAAAAATTTCTCCACGAGTCCTTCATTAAATAATTCCAGTTTTCCTTACTGGAATCCTTACAGCACGGCTTCCATACACTAAGCCAGTGGTTGGCAATATACTACTATTAAATTGTTCCATGTGTATCTGTCCTCTCATCTCATCAAAACAAAAGCCCTTCACTAAAAATGTGGAAATACCCTGAAGTGTATGTTTGCTTTATTATTGAAGAACACCCAAATCTAACCTGGGTATGGTAGCACATGCCTGTAGTCTCAGCACTTGGGAGACTAAGGCAGTGGCACTGAGAGTTCAAGACCAACCTGCGCTATATAGCAAGTCTCAAGCCAACCTAACTACACAGCAAGACTTTGTTATTTAAAAAAAAAAAAAAGACTGGTCAGCACTAAGTACTCGAGTTCAATTTCCCAGAAATACATACAACGGGCATGGTGGCGCATGCCTGTAATCCAGCAACCAGGAGGCAGAGAAAGGAGGATTGCTGTGAATCCAAGGCCAGCCTGGGCTCCATATTGAGTTCAGGACCAGCCTGGGGTACAGAGAAAGACCCTATCTCAACAAGAAAAAGAAAAAGACTACTTAATATTTCATTTCATACTGAGAAAAAGAGAAATAAATGAATAAATATACGCGAACATTGAGAAGCAATAGATTCCAGGCATGTTAGGCACGAGCAGAGAAATAGAACATATATGCTGAACATAAACAAGAAAGAACAAGTCCGACCAACTAGTCAAGAGCTATAGATTTCTTAAGTTGGCTACCCATTAGTGTCACCCATTTTAGCCACACATGTCCTATTTGAGATACACAGACAAAAGCAGTGATTGGTCAGCAGATTATTGGTAAAGTATAGCTGCGGCCAGGCGCCCTTGCCCGTGTCTCTCTGATAGAGAGGGTGATGTTTCTAGATACATTTCATCTCATGTGTTGAATCTCCTTCTTTACCTGTAACTCTGAAATTAGTAGCCACATCTTCAGTAGGTGATGTGGCCGATAGACAGATACAGGGTGTACAAATTCAGTACAACTCATGATTTGGGTAGTGTCTTCCCTCCATCCCATCTGCACCCTATTTCAAATGCGGTAACCTGACCCACCTGCTTTGCTTCATTTCTCATATGTTTTAAATCAACTAAAATGTTGTGACTATATATTTCTCATATATGTTGTGACTATATATTTCTCATATATATTTTAAGTCAGCTAAAAATATGCTATTTAAACATGACAGTTTGGTCTCTGAGTCCTCCTGTTTCCTATGCTCTGGGATAACTTGTCTGCTGATGGCATGGTTGGGGTCTATTTCATCAAGGTAATTTCCTACTGCAACAGTCCCTGTCACAGTAGGTGTTCAATCAATAGCAATTTCCTTCATCTTCTTTTGCTAAGCTCTTTGATAGCGGCAACAATTTTTTTGTACTTTTACAATGTCCTCTCTAGCAACTAGAGTCAGATATATTATAAATACTTAAATATTTATCAATAGACAGCCCCACTGTTACGAAGTAGGCAAAAGATGAGAATGAAGACATTAATAGTCTTGTTCTGATGTACCATGTTTTATAGTTTTTTCGGCTCTTAATGAATGAAATTTTTAAAGGTATTATTCTCATGCACGTACTCAAAATAATTATTAATCGGGGAATGTGTATATGCCCTTATGCAAGCAAGCCAAGGTTGGTGTGCCAGGTAGTCTGTGGAGAGGTATGGTGGATGGGAGTGCATAGGAAAGGATAAACAATCTCTGATTGTTCTGTCATCGGGCTACCTGGCACCATGTCAGAATATTTACATACAATGTAGCATTTAACCTATAAGACAGGTCCTCAAATTTTAGTGTGCAAAAAAACAATGACAAGTCTCACTGAATAAGTACTTCTGGGTCTGAGCCTCAGAGCTTTTGATTCAACAGGTCCTGAGTGGGATCTGAGGATACGGATGATCCACGCCACGCTTTGAGAATTTTAACACTCAACTCTGGTATTATTCTACAGATGAGAAAAAACACAAAGTAAAATTTTCAATTTCATTCAGGTGGGAGATTGGAATTTGAATCCAGATCTTTTTGGCTGCAAATCCTCAATACAGGTGGAAGAAAAAAAACCACCTGGTGTCCTTGAGTTTCTTGGGTAGCGGGGAGGGAGACTCTCGTGAGGTCTTACACAAGTCGATGTATGATTTACAAGTTCACCACAGGCTCTTGAGAAAGTTTGATCTATATAATAGTTACTGAATCTAGTTCAAGTGCTACTGAGTCAGTGTTGCCATCCCCCGTATTCCAGACATAGCCTGGACAGTGGTACGGCCAAGTGTAAGACCTTCATCTTTTCCTTTCCCTTCACTTTCAACAATTCCCCAGTGTTCACTGGTTCCACTGTCCTTTCCCCCTTGTTCTCATATACTTTACATACTGTTTTCTATGCAAGTTAGTTTAGTGAGGATACAAGAAAACTTCAGTTCAGTGTAAAAGACATATATGTAATTATACAAAAAAAGGTTTTCGTCATCCTTATGAAGGTTTTTTTTTTTTTTTGGTCACTTGTTCAAGTTCAACATGACTGAGAATAATGTTTAATGATACTGATGCTGAATATCACTGAAGTGAACATAAGCATCAACTTTTATGTACATAGACTTTTCTAGTTTTGAAGATGCTTAAAGATCTATATTCTTATTTTATAGTCTCAAAACAGTATGAAGTCATCAACAACCCACACTTACAGATAATATCATAAACTTAGAGATGGGAGGAGAAACTTGCTGGAGTTCCCAAGCACAGTCTAGGTACCCAGTAAATATTTGCTAAATGAATAAAAGCAAACAATTGATAAATGATAAGATGGGCCTCAAATCTATAACGTCATCTCATTTCCAGTGGTTCCTTTTACACACTTCTAAACCTAAAATCCTTCCACAAATTTCTCAGAGTCCATTTTTAATGTCTTCTCTATTACCCTGATTTTTTTCACTGAGCACTTACCACATTAGGGATAACATAAATGTTATTTTATTTGTTCTTTAAAATAGTATTAAATATTATTTAATATTGTGAGGTGGTCATTCTTATTCCCATTCCAAAAATAAGGAAAGTCTGAAGTGAAATAACATCTTAAGATAATTGGCATGTTATTCACAAAAACATAAATATTACAAAAGATAAAAAGCAGGCCAAAAACAGATAAAAAACTAAATATACCATGCGATCTTCAACTGGATCCTACAATGGAAGCTTTTTTTTTTTAACTTCAAAAGACACTGAGACAATTTACTTGAAATGTGGACTGTTGATGTAATTAAAATATTGCATGATTGTTACATTTGTTAAGTTTGATAACTGTTTTATGGTCGTGCAAAAGAATACCTTTTTTCTTAGAATATTCACAGTGGATGGTGTAATTTGAACATGTCACCCCAAACTCGATCTATTGGAAATTTTTAAATCCCAAATGCAACAGTGTTTAACAAATAGGACCTTTCACAGGTAAGTAGGTCACGAGAGCTCTGCCTTCATGAATAAATTAATACCATTATCACAGGAATAAGTTCATTATAGCAGCAAAGGATTTTTTTTAATGATCGTTATTTTACTTTTTCAGACTTCCAGGAAGTTTAGATTTTCCTTATAATAGAATAATAGATGAGCTCGGCCCCCTTTTTTCTTTCTTGGCCTCTTTATCCCTCTGCTTTCTACCATAGGATTACACAGTGACATGATCCTTACCAGATGTCAGGTCAGCTTCTGATCTTAAGACTTCTCAGCCTCCAGAACCGTAAGAAGTAAATTTTTATTATAAATTACCTACTGTATGGCATTCTGTTATGGTAGCACAAAATGGACTTAGACACTAGAATACTAGCTAAAGGTTTATGAGGCAGAAAGATGCAGTCTGCTCTTACATGGTTCAGAAAAAAAAACAAACAGGGAAAATAGTTAAGCAAATATAGCACAACGTTAACCATCTTAAAATCTGAGTAAAGGGTATATGGAAGGTCTTTGTCCTTCTCTCACTGATTTTTTGGAACTTGAAATATTTTCCAATTTTAAAGTTAGAATAACAATAACTGTGACAAAAACAAGAAAGCTCACCAAAACCAAGGACTGTCCAAGCACATTTTGCATAAGGCACAATGCTGGTCAGGAACCTAAGTCATCCCACTGTTATGTTTGGATCCAGAGTGTGCCCCAAAAGCCTCATGTGTTTGGTGGGATACCAGCGGAGCTGTGTACTGTTGGGAAGCGGGCCTATCTGGAAGGGGTAGAACACAGGCTTGACCCAAATCAGGTGGATCGATGGGACAGGACCTGGAAGATTATACGCCAGCTCCCCCTTCTTGCCTCACTTGCCTCAGTTAGGCATGCCATTAGGAGCTACCACCACCTCTGCCTTTGCCATGTGGTCTCACCATTTCCAGCCACCCATGAATGGACTGTGACCTTCTGAAACCGTGAGCTGAAATAAATCTTTCTTCCCTTACATTGTAGATGTTGAGTATTCTGTCCCAGAAATGAAAAAGTGTCTGATAAACCCACTCACCACTCTGACACTGCTTTCCTACTAAGATTCCTCCACAGTACTCGAAGCCCTTTCACTAAATGTGTTCTACCACATAATATAGCAGTGTGACCAAATGGCTCTACTTACCTAGGACTATCCCAGTTTCAATAGTGAAGATCTTACAAGCCAAGAAACCCTTAGTCATGGGAGAACTAGAACAGGTGGTCACTTTCAATTCATGTTTAAGCCTTTTTTGTTTCCTGAAGAGTGAGTCTAGAATCCAGAAAAATGTTGCTCAAAGGCCCTACTGTCCTCTGGGAGGCTAGGATCACTGTTACATCAATTGTATCAGCACCATTTCCAAAATGCCCTTGAAAAGATCAAATAACTTCACTAGATCTTTGCAGGTAACAGGTGGTGTAGCTGAACTAGCACTAACGCTTTGGTTCAGTGCTTCATTCAGTCATGCCTCCATCAATCTAGTCATTTTAAAACTGGATTTAGCTCTCACAGAATGATGATAAACATTAGTGGTAGTAGACATCCCAATTATTCCAATCTGCTCATCACACATGGGATACATGTGTTGAAATATTGCACTATACCCCACAAGTATGTACCATTATTCTGCATCCATTAAGATTGTTAAAAATACTTAAAAACCATATTCAGTGATTACTGTGTTAGGCACTGCTTTAAGTCCTGTGGGATCTAACAAACAAGATCCCTGATCTTATTTAATTTACCAGGACAAGGAAGAGACACAACACACAAATGGATACATTTACAAAAAAAAAGTGAATATAAAGGGATTTTTTTAGAGAATTAAAATAGACGTAACACAGTATGCCTTGGTGACTATTTCAGATCAGGAGGAGCAAAACAAAATCGGAACATCCAAAAGGAAGCAGCCATGAAGATTTGCAGAGAGGTATTTTTTGGCTGAAGATATAGCCAATGTGAAGGTTCTGAGATAAGACCCATTTTGTCAATTCCAAGGGATGAAGATCAAGCGAAATGGCTAGAATGTAACATGTAAGTGTGGGTGTGTACATACATGGTAGTAGAGAGACGAAAGGGAACGGAAGGAGAAGGAAGAGCAGAAATAAAGAGAAGGAGGGGCAAAAGGTGAGACAGCAGTGAATTCATTCTAACAACCTTGGGAAGCCATTTGAAGGTTCAAAGCAAGTCGGTAACATGGTATTGATTAATTAGAAAGTAGAATGTCAGGATGCCGGAGCTTCAATATAAGATGACAGTGACTTAGACTCCAGCATTGGTAGTGAAGATGGACAGAAGTGGAGATTTGGGGGAAGAATCAGCAGAACTTAGTGACAAAATAGATATAATGGGTAAACAACAAAAGAGGCAAGGATAATGTCTTTGGAAGGTGATGCTATTTACCGAGTTGAGAAAGGTGGCAGGGATGGGTAAGCAGACAGAGGCAGGGAACTAAGAGCAACGCTTTAGTCATGTTGAGTGTGAGATGTCTATCAGAAAGCCATGCGGCAACCTAGTCAAATAAACACCAAGCCACATGATTTTGCAGCTCTATAAAATTCCAGAGAGTTCTAGAGACTGAAGATTTAGTGCTGGACATCCTGACTGAATGGAACACGTTAGCAATGCAGCATACACCAAGAGCGAGCAAAGGAGTTAGTGACTTAAGAACGGCAAGCAACGATACTCTTCTATGAAGGAGCACAGCCTTCCACTTTGTCTGTAGGAAGAGAAACAAAACAGGTTGCCTTGAAATTACTTAGGATCTAGGCACTGTGGCACACACAATCCCAGCACTCTAGAAGGCAGAGGCAGGAGGACTACAAGTTCAAGATCAATCTGGGTAACTTGGTGACTTGGCAAGACTGTCTCAAAACGTAAAAGAGGGCTGCTATGGATGTAGCTCAGCATGAAGGGCATGGATTTAATTCTCAAGAGTGCAAAAAAATAAAAGGTTGTGCCAATCCTTTCAATTGGAATAGTGCTTTATTGATCACAGGCCTTTGCACAAGTTTTCTCAACTGTCCTGTACAATAGTCTCGTGAGATGTGCCTCATCCTCATTTCATATGTGCAGCACCTGCTGACAGACATGTGGAGTAGCCAGGGTCACAGCATGTCATGGGCTTCACGCTCCCCTGTAAGCGAGGCCTTAAATGTCTTACTGAGCAAGTACTCTTAGGTCAAGGGGAATGGAGGAAGGAAGCAGGATTCCACGGAACGAAGTAAAGCAAAAACGTGGGCTAGGCCTGAGGCTGACTTCAAACCAATCTCAAGGGGATACAGCTGCACAGCTGCATCACAGAATAACCCCCCAATGCGGTTGGCGTGTCAGTCATGGGTCAGTGGCTATCCCTGAGAGGTGGACGGTTGTCAATCTCTGGGGAAGGGGTAGCTATGAGTGGTTACCTGTCTACACTTCCGGCAGCTAGATGAGTGTGCCAGGCAGGGAAAAGATCTGGGCAGGCATCAACAGCATCCTTTCCACAGGGCACTAGGCACTGAACCCAAGACTTCCGCTGCCATACATAGCCCATGGAGCTCGCTGTGTTTATGTTGCACTAGGAGATGTGCTTAGGGCCCTTAACAGTACAGACTGTCACCACGGCAAGTGGAGGGATAACACGCAGGAAAGAGGCAGAGTAGTAACTGAGAAGTTCTACTGAAATGAGGGAGAAGATACCAGAGATAAGAGAGAAACTTCGTGTGTTTATTAACATTACTTGCTCCAACTGTAGGGTTAGATATTTGCATCCTTAGATTCGACTTCATTATCCACATTAGAAATTCCATTTGCAAAAGTGGTAAGAAAAAAGTATTCAAATTTGTGACAATCATCTTCCTGGAAATAAATGGGAGGCAGGCTCAGTTGGTAACTTTGTTCTTGTAAATATTTAAGACATTCCTGTATAAAACACCTAACTCAATTTTCAATATTTCCACTGCCTTCCTGTCACAAGCCCCCTCTTAAGACAATGCTGAAATTAGTTGCACTTTGTTCCGAAACCCTCAACAACTTTTTGTGTCCATTTTTTCCTCTTCTTTTGTGACCTCAGGGTAATTGTCTTTTTCTCCCAAGAAGAAATGTGAAGCACGTGGCAAGCCTGCTGGTCTACTTGCTGATTTATGGGTCAAATCTCCAGTTATTACAGACAAAATCTGAAAGTCTCTGATTAAGAAGCCCTGCTGATTTAAGGATCTCGCTAGAAATATGTGCATAATGAATTATCTACAGATAATAATTCAAATTGTCCTTGGGTGATTCATATCACCCGCTTTTATTAAATTATCCATTTTCTAGAGAATTTTTTCAGGTTTGCACCAAGCAAGATGTAGGGGTGCACATAACATAAGAGGTTTAAGAGAAAATAATTTCAGAAGAGCATTTACTTCGAATCTTAAGCTAATTTTCACAGGTGAATATATGTGCACGACTCATACAGATTTTTTTAAACTTAACTTTCTGTCTGGTATAGGCTTAAGCACTCAGCTTATTCAGAAATTGTTTTTGTGAGAAGATAATCATTTTCTGGTAAGTGGTGATAGAAGCAGGATAAAAATAATCAAATTATTTCTTAGAAAAAATGGAAACGGCAGTCATCAAAGTCCATTTTTAGCAAGGCACATGGGCCTGACAAGGCATTAGTTAAGAGAATTTGTCGCCCTTAAATATATGGGTTTATTTAACAATGGAACAAGTAGATATATAAAGAACAGAGCTCCAGTAACGAAAATACAGAAAGACTTATTCTCTCTCTTTCTCTCCCCCCCTTCTCTCTCTCTCTCTCTCCCCCTCTCTCAAGAATGAAGGTTTATTTTCCCCCAATCTTTTTTTTAGGTAACAAAAGAAAAGGCAAACTTTCACATAACATGCACATCAGCATTCAAAAAGGCAGATGCCAGATTGGGCAAGAGGTTCCCTCCAGAGTGTGTGCCCTGTCCTAATGGCTCCAGGGGTGGGGCTAGCATGGGGGGCAGGGGAGATGGCAGGAGTGGGAGATTTGGGGGAGTGGCAGGCTCAAACACAGGCTAGCCACAGTTGCAGCCAGGAATCCCAGGAGGTCCGTCCTGAAGAGCCTGGCTTGGAGAGTGGAGGGGGAGGGATTTCCAGTGAGCATGCAAACCTTCTGGAAGCCCATGGATACCTTCTGCTTCTCCACTGCATTTTGATTTTTCAGGTTATTTTAAGGGTTTCAAACCTCAGGCAAGGTGATTTATGATTATTATTGGGAACTTATATAAGTATTTTTGCAAACTGCTTTACAGTCATTTTTCTCTCCCCATCGTGCGCCATGCCTCTCCTTTCCCCGCTCCTCCAATTGGTTTGGGGGTAGGAGGCATTTCCTCTCCAGGGGCGGGGCAATGCTGGTTCTGACAAGAGGCACTCTCAGCTTTTACCTTGGTTTCTTTTTTGCATTTCCTCTTTGATCTTATTCCCTGTGGACTCCTGTCACTTTCTGTTTCGTTCTTCCTGCTCAGACCCCAGTTCATCCTTTCCCTCCCCATCTCTCCTGAAATCCCACAAAGCCCTCCCGTGTGGGCATCACACCCCGGCTGGACCCTTCTCTCAACCGAGATTCATGTGTTAGGGAGCAGCTTGACATCCATCCTTGGGAAGCGGTATGTCCTCTCGTGTATGCCCATGGTTAACCATGCTGCCTACAGAATGCAGGACACTGTTAGAGTCGATGCTTCCTGTTTCAGTAATATTAAGAGCCTGGGGTCTCTGCTGGAAGCCTCCTGTAAGGCTAAATTAGCAGAAAGTAACTTCAGGTATGGTGATCCCAGCACCCTGGGAGGCTGAGGTAGGAGGATCACAAGTTCAATCCCAGCCTGGTCAATTTAGCGACTTAGCAAGACCCTGTCTCAAAAATATAAAATAAAATGAAATAAAATAAAATACAATAAAATAAAATAGACTGAGGATGTAGGTCAGTGAGAAAGCCCTGGGTTTAATCTCTAATACAGGGGAGGAGGGAAGTGGAGGAGAAGTGGGAAGTAGTAGCTCATTATCACTAAGCCCAAAGCACTGCTAAAAATAATCATTCCCTTTAGTGTGCAGGTACTCTTGGGTTGAATCATACGTAACATTGTCATTTTTGCAAGTTAAAAATAGTGAACAGTAGCAATTTTACATGCTTCAAATGAAATGCTATTCACACACAGCTTTAAAGCACTTCCGCGCAGTGCCTAGATGCCTTGGGAGGCAGCCCTAACCCTTCTCCCCAACTGCCAGAAGAAAGCTCAGGGGACTTCTGCTGAAATGTTTGAGTCTTGCCACACAATCCAGTTTCCTACGGTCACTGCTGTGGTACGTGGCTCCTCCCAACCGTCACTCCCCTTCCTGTGTCCATACTATGCCCTGTGCGCGGGACCATTTGCAACTGCTCTCACAGCTGAACTTCCTTCTCACCTCCCAGAGCCACCAAGCCCGGCTTACGCTTGTGTGATATGGGGGAAGAGAACCGAAGGCCGTGCGCTTTCTAGGCGAGTGCTCTAACCACTGTTCTGCCCCTCCAGCCCGCGGTCTCATTTTCAACTTCTCCCAGTCAGCAGGTAAACACACATCAGCCTTCCTACTTCTCACAAGCCTTACTCATCCCACATTCTCCTCCAGTCGCTCCCTCTCTCCCCCCTATTCCTGTCGACATGATTTGAAGCCAAAGTTCTGAAAATGACTGTGCACGTGTGGCTTCATTTCCTACCGACCAGACTCCGTGACCCACTGCAGTCTCCTTTCTGTGCCCACCACTCCACAAAACCAGCTGTGGTGAAGTCGCCATGAATGTTTTCGTAAATTCAATGGCCTCCCCTACCACTTGCTCTCTTGGCACTATCTTGACTGTACTGAAATATTCTCTGCCTTTGGGTTGGTGACAGACACCACCTCAGGCTTTTCCTACTTTTCTAGCCACTCCTGAGTCTACTGATCAGCTGACACTTTTAGTACGGATGCTCCTCAGCGCCCTGTCCTCGTTAATCTTCCATGTTAAAATATCAACATCTTGGGGAGGGCTTCGTTCGTGCTCATGGCTTCAATTAGCATATGACTGCCTCTCCTTTCTCTGGTTGTGTTCATGTGATCAACTCCTTCGTGCTTTATTCTCTACCGATTCTTCATTACCTTCCGGCAGGACTCATCATCAGGTGCCTGGACTGTTTTCAACCACAAGACTATACCACCCAGCACCTACCTATTACTACCATAACTTCAGTTAGTCTTTATTATCTACATGTCAAATAAAAGCTTGTAATTAATTAACTGCAGTTCAATGACATTTGATCTGGTAGGAAAAAATTGGCAGTAAGTTGCTGGTTCTAGAACTCCTATTCATTGATTTAATGGTGATAGTTAATGTGGTCTAAAAAAACCCGAAACTTCAAGTTCTATCCAGAAAATTTATCAGGCGTTAAAACAGGCATTTGAGAGTCTTCCATGAAAGTGAACATGCTCAAATCTGTATACAACAACCACATGAAGCCTGAGCCTTATTTTGGGTTACTGGTGAAATTCTGAGGTATCACCCTGATTCAAAGCAGCTTAAGGATAGATCAAAGAAAACCACTTATGTAACTATAGTGACAACAGCCCCCAGAACCACAACCATTTAAGTGTGTGCGGGGTCCAGAATGAGCATGCAGGAGCCTTGCAAATAGCCACTCGCGCCCAGAGAGAATCACAATTTACTGGATGCCTCCTCGGGGAAGGAAGGGAAGGGTTGCCAAGATCCTGATCCTGATTTTATGTTTATTTTTCAGATCGCAGAATATGGATTTACTAGAAGCCACCTGCACCTTGCTCCCCCAACTAACGCCCCTCAGATACTGTTTTTGAATGACGGCCTTCTCTTGCCAAACATATTTAGCAAGAGGAAACAGACTTTGAAAATGCCTATCAAAGGAATTTAATCATACTATGAAGACTCCCAGGGTGAGGCTGGGTAGCACAATCCTGCCCTTTTCACCTTTGCAGGTTTATTTAATGTATTCTGCACAGTGATGCTTCACATGGCGGCGAGGATGCTTGATTTGGGCATTAGGATGTTTCTGATCTCCCAGGAAGCTTTTCTGCCTCAACAGGTCGTAAGCCTCCATGGCTGCCTTTGATGAAGCCATTTATCTTGGTGCCAGCAGCAGGATGTTGAAAGTGCGCACATGGGAAGGTATGCAGTGGATTATGCACGCTTTTGTAGAGTCAGGAGATTATTATTGAAAATCAGCTTGGAGAAGCTTTAGGTTATGTGTCCTCCTGCACAAGGCTGCTGAACTCCCTTGCTGGAAACAATAAGTCGAGAAGCACGGAGAAGTTCTTTCATTTCAGCTTCTTGCTACTTCCAGAGGATGCTGTGGTCGGGACAGACAGTGAAACAATTTCTGGCAGGTACTCCACACACGTGATCAGAAAGCTTGACGGGAAATGTACGCCTTAATATCTGCTTATCTGTGCTGTGCACTTGTGGGCAGCACCCTGACAACCACAGAACTCATGCTCAAGACACTAAACTAATTAAATAGCAGCATGCACATACGGTCTATACGGTCTATATTGGTCACATTTTGCCGCGTAAAGGGCTGTCCCACAACTTGGGAGCTTTAAACAATATGCTGTCTGGGTTTCTGGTCCAGGCTCCCTCTACTACTTTCTTTTTCCCCCCATTTTAATATTTATATATGCAATACATAATGTTTACATTGAATGTGAGGATTTTGTGCACATATAGATCGTGTCAGCATTACAAACCTTTCCCCTCTCCCTCTCTTGATCCATTCAATTGCAGTTAACCGGAAGATCAGCAGATTCCAGCTGATCCAGACCAGCCTCACTTTCATATCTGGAAGTTTACTGGCTACTGGCTGGTTAACTGGAGTCGTTCTTTGAATAGACTCTTTTCCAATGTCTAGCTCACTCTGGTTTTTCTTCAGATCATAAAAATCTTTCATCTTTCACAACTAAATCACATGGTGCCCTTGGGATCCCAGCCCAGCAACAGGCAAATGTTTTCAAGTCTCTGTTAGAGTTACATTAGCTAGTCTCCTATTGGCCAGAGCAGACTGCAAGGACCAGACGCAAGGGATGAAGACAAAGACCCCACATCTTGCTGGGAAGACCTGCAGCATGTGCGCTGATCCCCACTACTACCATGGCCTACGTGACTATGATTCCCATTTCATAGATGAGTAAACAGGCTCAGAGAATCTGAGGACCTTAACCAGGTAACAAGCGACGGCAACAAGAGTGCCCCTGTAGCAAGCAATGGCATCTTGCCTTACCTTAAGGCTGCAAGAACTGTGAAGGCAGAGAAACCCCATTACACCTTGACTCTAAAAATCATACGCTTGGTATCTCATCTTTTTTGTTTCTTATATCAGGAGGTTCCCAAACTGAATGACAATCAGGCAACCCCTGGCAGTTGTGAAAATGCACATTCTAGATTCCACGAGTTCTGATTTGGTCAGTGTGCTAAGGATAGAGAATGGGCATTTTTAATAGTAACCCCACGGACATGGATGCAAGTAGCCTGAGCTCCACATGAGCGCAGGCCACTTTTTAAATATTATTATACTGGGTGTTCCCAGCATGGAGCATTTAGATACTGGAGTAAAAAGCCCCCACAAGACACTTCGTGTAGTCAGCTTCCTAGACTCCCAAGTTAATGGCACTGGGGATTTTAATTCTCTGAGACTTTGCCTGGACATTCACCAAACAGAGATAGTAAGAAAGATGCACCCACCCACCAGTCTGGTATGAAAATTAAGTGCAGAGACTAGGATGCTCAGTAAGTGCCCTTTCCTCTTCATCCTGAGAGGCTGTGACAAGCGTAAAGAAGAGTGGAGAAATCATTTGAGAATACACTGCAGACTTCCACTGTCAATGCCCCTAAGCGAGAGGGTGGTGGAGCATTCTTCAGCACCTCAGAAGGCACCCCCGCTCGGGAAAATGCTCTCTGATTCTTCAGAAACCTACGAATCCTGATTGGACGCGTGACAGGCCTGGAAGGCAACAGCTGTTGTCATTACAGACCAACTATATGCGCAAGAGGGACAGAAGGGCTGGTCATGCCTCAACCCCTCCGGTCTTCTCCAAATTGCAGCGAACTCTGGGTGTCAGCACTCTTGTCTGTGGATCCCCAGACAATGACAAAATGTATAATGATTCTATATGAAGACTTGGCCTTACTCAAGTGAATCGCGTCCATGTGGATAGAATCCCTGCGAAACACTTCCTTATAATACCACAAATGAAAGATCTATAACACAGCATGTAGTGTATTATTATCTCCAGGTCCAGTGGGGTTTTTTTTAAAGCTTCTGTATTGAAGTGATGAGCGACTATCTTGTTTCCTGCAGTTGTGCTATTTTGGCTCTGTCTTCCTATTGTACTGCTGTCCAGTCTTTTCCTTTCTTCCCTTCACTGGTTCTGTCTGTAAATTTTATGCCTTTAGTACTTTATTCCTCTTTGTTTCTAAAAACAAAACATGTCTTTTTAATCTAAGCAACCAAAATCCAGTTGTAAAACGTGCCTTTTCTTTTCTGGTTTTATGGTATGTATATCTCTGTGTGGTTGTCACCTCTACCAGTAGATGGGGCACATCTCCTACGTTAAGCCCCGTAGTAGGTTGCAGGGTGGGATATTTTTCCCTCATCTGTCATCTTTGTTGCAGTGAATAGTAGTTGGGAGCTGGTGTAATACAAAGCAAAACTCCTAATCTTGGCGAGACCACAGCGTACATTTTTCTGACTCATGCCAGCAATGCAAGGCTTAACAGCAAGTGATTTGGATAGACAGTAGCTAAAATTGAGTGCTCTGTGTGTGTGTGCATACTTGGGATGTGTTGTGTATTTTCTCTCCTCTTCCCATCTTTCCTGTCCTCCTCAATATCCTTTTGGTTATTCAGACTTGAGCTCTTGGCTCTTGCTTAAGAGTCAGTACACAGTGACGTGCTCTTGTCTAAAGACCTCAAAGTAAAATTATAGCTTGTTAGGGCTGGATGGAAATTTAAACATTATCCACTACCGAAGGCAACAGGACCCAGGTTAACAAAAGACGCATGTTGGGATTTGGGGCAGCCCTTGTCATCTGATCAGACTGTTGTCATTGTCATTATCATCACCGTTGTTGCCACTGAGCTGTCATTCCTTAATGGTAGGTTCGTGGCAGAAAGAATTCCTCGACTTGCCTGCTTTAACTAAAGTTGCCAAACAATGCTGTCAAACAGCTGATCTGATCTTTTTCATCAAATCAACCAGCTGTTTTATCTTTGCCGTTTGTGGGGAAGATGCAAGCCTCAGCTTTTGACTGAATTTGTTCCGTATGTCGCCTGCCGGGGTCTCATGTGCACTTGGGTTTTTGGTATACACTTAGAGCTTCTCCATGGTTTGCCACAATCAACTGGGATACTCAAAACGCCCCCTCCCCACCCCCCCCACTCCCCATCCCCCCACACACAATTGCCTGGGCCTCATTCTTGCTCTGTAATGCTACAAGGTTTTAGCTTAGGGCTTGGGAGTTTGCATTTGTAATCGTTTTTCCTAAGTGAGCCTCTGACACCTGAAGTTTGAAGACCTAACACTTAAGGACCATCGCTGGTTCTTTGCTGCACTTCACCTGTTTGGGACGGGCCTTCTCCACTCCCCACACTCTGGGGAAAGCGGAGCTAAGGATCATGTTTTCTGGAGAAACTGGAGCTGCAAACCAATGAAGCCAAGTTATTTTCTATTTTTTCCCCCAAGGGAGGGCTTAAGTCTTCTTTCATAAAGGCAGTTAAAAATGGTTCAACCAACTTAAGTTTTGGTGAAGCTAGTCACTTGCTTCTATGGTAAGCAAACAAAGGATATTTATTCTGAAACTTCACGAGAGGCAAAGGTTGGTATCTAATGACAGAGAGTATGGTACAGTAAGACAGCCAATCTCTGTCTTCTACCACACATGTTTGAAGGTCCTAGTATTTATAATCTATGACCAGACACTTCATACCAGAAAAAAGCTGAAATAATTACTGCTCAGAGGAAAACATCAGTGTAGAAATGTAAATACTTGGCTGATTCCAAGCTGTTTTCCAATTTTCTAGGAATCTCCTAGCTGTATGACGGGGATTTGAGGGAAGACATGGATAGGTGTCTGTTGTGGCTTGGATCTAGAATTTCCCCCAAAAGCCTCATGTACCTATGGATACTGTGTGCTGTTGGGAGATGGGGTCCAGCTGCAATGGGCAGATGCTTGAAGCTTGTCCTACAGGGGTGTGTGCTGGTTCTGCCCTTCCTCTGACTTGGCTTTGTTCTTCCATGCAGTGAGGACCTTTGTCTCCAGAGCTCTGGCTCGGGCTGCAGGCCCACCATGTGATTGTCCAGCTGCCCACCTATGAATGGACTTTGACCTTCTAAAACTCTGAGCTAAAATTAATCTTTGCTCCCTAAAGTTGTGGATGTTGGGTATTCTCTTCCGGCAATGAGAAAGTAACTGAAACAAGGTTACATGAGATCAATTTCTACCAGTTAATAGAATCCTTGTTGATGTCAAAGACTGCCTAAAACTCCAATGAAAATTCACATTTCCCAGCTTTCCTTGCTGGTGGTTGTAGCCCTTTGACTAAGGTCTAGACCACATGTATCCAAACTGCGGCCTGCTGTTGTCTCACCCATCTTGAGTAAACAGAACTGCCTTGGGCCACATACCAAATATATAATATAGTTAATGTACATACATATACAAGTGCTAAAACCTTCCTTTAAAAAAATTCCTAACAACATTTTTTTAAAAGTCAAAAGTGGAAGAAATGGAAGGCTGTAGGATAGACATGCCTCTTCTAAACAATGAAATGTGAACAGAAATATGTGGGGTTTCTGAGAAGGCGGCATAAAGGCCATGAACTCATTTTGGGAGGGGATCCTCTTGTCTTTTTCTGTTTCTGCCTGCATCCTTGAGTATGAGGTGTGAGCACTAGGGCTTGAGCTATCTTGGACTTTGAGGCAAACCCGAGGATGAAGGTCAGTGCTCAGGATGGCAACAAAATGACGAAGCTTAGATATCTTTGTGGAATGACCACACTGTCCTAGACAGACCACCTTCACACTTCTTCCACAAGAAGGAAAAAAAAAAATGCTACGTTTTGCCACAAATGTTGCTTTTGTATTTTCCTTTTATGTTGGTGTTCCTGGAGATGTGGCCTCACTACATAGTCTAGCTTGCACTTGAACTCACTGTGTACCCCAGAATGGCCTCAAACTATCAATCCTCTTGCTTTAAGCCTCATGAGTACTAGGATAACTGGCAGGCATATGCCACCACAGCCTGCTTGAGATTTATATTTTATATGTGATTGAAATTAGTCCTGATACAAATGGTAAACTTCTGATTATAAATGACAGGAGCTCTTAAACTATACCTTGTACCAGAATCCTGTGCAAATCTTTAAAATGCGGATGGCAGTACCCCACCCTCAGAGTTTCTGAGTCAATAGCTCTGGGAGACATCCTGAGAACTTGCATTTCTAAACTGTTCCCTGGTGATATTAATCCTATAATTTCAGGACTATGAGAATGACTCTTGTCATCGTCACCTTAAACCTGAAGGCAGGTTCCTATTCTAGTTATTCAGGATCAGTATAGATCAGCCAATTTCGTGTCCTACAGCTGATACAAGCTTTCCCCCAACTGTACAAAATCAATACAAATTCCATACTCTGCTGGTTCAGAGCAAGTCACTTTGAGATTACCTAGTGTAGGAAGAGTCCCTGTCTAGAGTCTCCACCATTACTTTACCCCCACCTCCATCACCAAATCCTCTCCAAATCTCTTAACCAAAATATGCAAACCACTTCTAGACACCTCTTAATATTCCACAGGAAATTCCTTCATTGTAGTCATTTCAGGTCAAGTTCACGGTAAAGGAAAAGCATGCATTTCCTTCATTCGTGCTGGGCAAAAGAAGTTTTTCTTACATGTACTGGAAGGTAGAATATATGTAGGAGAGGACAAATGTACCCATTCTCATACATCAAAATGCTGGCTCAAAATGGGCACTTCCTTTGGGTTAAGTCCAGCCATTGCTTTCCGGCCCTTCCTACCCCCTCTTGCCTATCCTAGGGAAATCCTACTGCCACGAACATTTTCAAATCTTTATTTATAATTTCATTACACTGTATACTGAGGAGTCAGATCTACCTGAGCTTGAAACTGGACTTGACTCAATACTTGCTTTGTGAGTTGCAGCCAAGTGATTGTTCTTGTTGATAATCAGCCATGTCATTTGTGAAAATGGACATGAACATTTGCATCTTGTGGGGTTGAAGTACACACAAAACTAGATGTTTATGAAGTGTTTAGCTCAGTTCCCAGGTCATAGTAAGTACTTAACACATGGTATCTGTTGCCACTTATGGTAATGGACTTGCCAGATATTATTTTCATTAGTACGTGTTTGTAATACATAAGATTTAGTTTGAGGAAATGATGCATATACATATTACAGTTTGACTAATACTTCCTTACCTCCTTCCCACCCCTCACCCTTTCACATCTGCTTTCCAACTCCCCAAAGTCTTCCTGGTTTTTTTCCTTCTTTTTTTAATAATTCAGTTTACTCATATTAAAGAAACCATGTGATATTTAAACTGTGCCTGACGTATATCACTAAGCCTGATGGTCTCAAGTTGTACATATTTTCCTAAAATGCCTCACATTTACCTTTCTTTATGGCAAAGTAGTATTCCATTGTGTAAATATACCACATCTTCTTTACGCATTCATGTATCGATGGACATATTGGCTGCTTCCAGGATTTAGCTTTTATGAGTTTTGCCACTATATATGACCGTGGTTATGCATGTAGTAGCACTGTATGATGATTTAAACTATTTTGAGAAGATACCTAGAAGAGGGATAGCTTGATCAAATGGAATATTTATTTTAAATTGAGGAATCTCCACACTGCTTTCCATGATAGCTCTATCAGTTCACAATCTCTCCAACCACGTAGAAGGACTCCCAACTTCACCAGCATTTGTTGTTTTATGAGTCCTCGAAACCAGCCATTCCTACTGGAGTAAGATGGAACCTAAGTGCTGGTTTTATTTGGATTTCTCTTGTAGCTAATGACACTGACCATTTTTTTCATATATGTATTGGCCATTGGTCATTAGTACTCATTCTTCTGAGAATTGTCTAGTCATTCAGTTGTCCATTTTTTGATCCAGTCTCTTATTTGGGGGTGTCTAATGTTTTTAGTCTTTTGTATATTCTAAATAGTATCTCTCTGTCCGAGGAGTACCTGGCAAAAGGTTTTCCCACTCCATTAGTTCTCTCTTTATTCTATTGTTTCCTTTGCTATACAGAAGATTTCTCATTCACTATAATCTCACTTGTTGATTCTTGGTGCATTGAGCTGTTAAGAAAGTCCTTGCCTAATATTCCAATAAAGGCAATGGCAGGACTCGGAGAAGAGGCATCAAGATTAGACCATCGCGGCCCATTTGAGGATTAGGAAGCTGAGCTAAAGAGCGGTGATTTAAGTAAAATGATTTAGATGTGGAAGATTAAACATGTTAAGTACTGTATAGTCTCTCTGACTTGGGAAACCCAGACACAGTCATTCTATAGAACCACATGATGTGATAGCCAGAGTTGGGGGGAAGGGATGGGGAGGGTGTGGGAGGGTCAAAAATGGGAAGGGGTTGTAAAGTTGATACTATATACGTGTGCACAAAATACGCAAGTTCATTGTAAACACTATGTATTGCATATGTACATCAATAAAAATAGTGGGAAAGAAGAAAAAAAAATAGAAAGTCCTTGCCTATGCCTGTATATCTGAGGACTTTGCATGTTTTATCTTCCAAAAGTTTCAGTGTTTCCATTTTAATCTCTAGGTCTTTGATCTAATGGCAGCATTTTGAACCATTGAAAAATCCAGCTTCTACAGGACACCAAAAGCAAAATCCGCAAATTTTAAAAATGGACATATTGAACTTCATTAAAGATATGTGCTTTGTAAAAGACGCTGTTATGAAAACGAAAAGTTACCAACTGAAAAATATTTCAAATCACAGATACAACAGATTTGTCCAGAGTATGTACAGAGCTGTCTAAATTTAACTGTTACAAAGGCAGACTCAAAAATAGGCAATACTTGAACCAAAACTTCATTGAAGAGAATGCATGAATGGCAAATAAGCATATGGAAAGTTGCTCCACGCCACTAGTGACTAGGGAAAAGCAAATAAAAACCATGGTGAGATAGCACTGTCTTAGAATGGCTATAATAACAATTACTGGTAATTCTTGATATCAAAATCTGATGGTACGAATGTAAAGACACTGAACACTTTGTACTTTGCTAGTGGAAATGTAAAGTAGCACAATCTCTCTAGGAAGTAGAATGAATTTTTTTTTAAATGAAGCACACATTGACCATATAACTCAGCAATCATTGCCCATCTGCGCATTTGTCTCAGAGAAATAAAAACTTATGTTCACACAAAAACCTATACATGAATATTCACAGCAGCTTTGTGTGCTGTGGTCCTAAACTGGAAACAACCCAAATGTCCCTCATCAAATGACTAAATGAATAAATTATAGTACATCTATACCATGGATCACTACTTGGTGATAAAAAGAATGAGCCACTGTTACATGCAACTGCATAGATGAATGTTAAGATCATGTGCAAAGTGAAAGAGGTCAAACTCAAAAAGTTATTGATATACACGATATGATTCCATCCATATAACATTCTTAAAATTCTTAAGTATAATGATGTTGACCAAATAAGGGGTTGCTAAGAGTTACGGGAGTGGAGGGAGTTTTGTGTGGTGATAAATGGGGTAGCATAATGGAGATCTTTTGTGGTGATTGCACAATTTTCAATCTTGACTGTGCTGATGGTGGCTTCACAAATCCATGTATGTGATAAAATGGCACAGAATTGTACACAGACATACAAAGCAAATACACGGAAAAACTGGCAAAACTAAGCCAATATATTGGTACCTTAGGAAGCTGTGATGTACCAATTATTTCCCAGCTTTGATGATGCCTGAGAGTTGTGCAAAATGTCACCAGTGGAGGGAGCTGGATGGCGGGCATGTCACCCTGTACTGTTTGCCACTTCTTGTAAGTCTGCATTTATTTTAAAACGGCAAGTTAAAAAATTTAGCAACAAAATTGCAGCCCAGTCTCAGAGGATCAACAGCCAATCAAATCAGTGAAATGAGCGAAAAAAAGAATTAAAAAAAAATCTTTTCTGTGATAACTGTTTTCATGTTGAATTCACTGGAGCAAAACTAGATTTTGAAGACATACATAATTTCAAAGATCTGATGAACACATGATTAACATGGATTTTTTCCTTAAGACAATTACGAGGCGGTGTTTTCCGTTTGTCATCCTGGCTATACATCATGCTGTCCCTGTAGTTTGAATGTCCTATAAAATATTGAGTAGGAAAAAAAATCTTTAAAAAATTTAGTGTTGAAACTAATCCCTGATCACAATTTATTTCTCTCACACAAATATCTAATATGCTAGCCACTTTCTGAGTTTCAGGTAGCAGTGGTAAGGTGACTTTTGTAGTGCTTTTCCTAAGCACGGAGAGTTAAAAGTGGGTGGTGATGTCAACCGGAGTTAAAAAAGTCACCCAGAGTTGTATTCAGCAAAAGGACATCTTAAAAGAGCAACAGAGCAATTCAGCCCTTAAGCAGAAACCTTATTTATATGCCACATTTCAGCTGTGAAGAGATTTTATGACTAAATCTTGAGCCTTAAAGATGAAGTCTATAACATAAACATTCTAGCAGCACTAACTCTAACAGCACACAGCAAGCTTGGCACATACCCCTATTTATTATTTTGTTCTCTTCTGCCTGAAAGACACTTCAGGAGTTAGTGTAATACCATTTATATAATTTTCATCCCTGCCATTTTAAACATGATGCAAGCCTACATGAAAATTTAGTTACACATATATGTGTACCCTGAGTTCTGGAATAGAAAGACATTTTATTCTAGAATAGCCATCTGTCACTTTTCTGCTTCTGATAAGACAGAAGGAGGGTATTAGGATAGGTAGGCAAAGGTTTCATTCTGATTGGTACTAGCTGTTCCTTTCAGAAAGGAAGCGATTGGTAACTTACTAGCTTTTTTCTCTGGGTTACCAGGTAGGTTACTTAGGTTATATTAAAATAAGGCACTGGTAGAGAAACTAATAAGAGCTCCATCAGTCATCTGCTTTCTGCAAATCCTGCCTTCAAATTCTGTTGCGCCTGCTTGGAGTTCCGTTCTGACTTTCTCTCTGACCTCACACTACCTCTTCTCTAATCTTTTTAATCAATTTCTATTCAGGTTTCAGTACTTAATACAAAAATGACTTCCTAAAGGAAACCCTCCATTGGACCTGGGCCCGTATTGTGCCCTCTCTTTTGCCACCCTGCATTACTCATTCATAACCTTTATCACAAGTACAATTAAAAATTAATTTAAGTCAGTTTTTATATCATATCGCTTCAACTACACTGTAAAGTCCACAGGAGCACAGAGATTGCTGATTTCTGACTTATACAGCTCTCCATCCCTAGGGCCAGCACAGAGCCCAGTATATAAAGGGCACTCAACAAACATTTGAGTGAGGAATGAATGAAGAGCCAAGAGTGGTGGTACACGCCTGGAATCCCAGAACTCTGAGAGATCGAGGTGAGAGAATCACAAGACTGAGTCCAGTTTGGGCAATTTAGTGACATAGCAAGACCCTGTCTCAAAGATAAAATATTTTAAAAGAACTAGGGAATGTAGCTCAGTGGAAAAGCCCTGGTTGAATCTCAAGTCTAAAAGAAAAAAATGAATGATAAAAGTAGAAGCAGAGAAAGAGAGTTGCAATGTTTATCGAGCACTTACTACACATCTCGCTAGACATCGCATTAAATGCTTTTCATATGTTAAACAATTCAGTTCTTACCACAACCCTAAGAGGGAAGGACTACTCTTATTCCCCTTTAATAGCTTATGAAAATGGAGGCTTTCAAAAGTCTAGGAAAGGTGCTCAAGTTTACAGAGTTGGTGTTATGGTTTGGGTCTGAATATTCGCCAAAAGCCTGTATTTGGTAGGTGACTCATTCATGGGGTTAACACATTGATTTCCTGAGCTGTTAAAGAGTTGGGATGGTGCTGCGGGGAACAAGCATATCACTGGGGCTTGATCCAGAAGGGGCAGATGACAGGGACGGGACCTGGAAGGATATAGAGTGGCTTTGCAGCTTTCCTCGCCCTCAGTTTCCTGGCTTGCCATGCCGTGAACAGCTTCTCCCTGGCTGGGCCTCCACCAGACCCTTCCACCACCTGCGAATGGACTCTGGAAACTGTGAGCTAAAATACACCTTTCCTGCCTGACGTTACTAGCATTGGCTATTATGTCTCAGTAACAAAAAAGGAACTAAGACAGCTGGTAGTATTTTTCAGTCATGTAACAGCTTCTTTTATATTCTCTTTTGCTCTCTTCTCCCTCCTCTATTAATTTTATATCCACATTCACCCTTTCTTCGTGGCTAAAATTCCTGATGTAAATGTAAGAGAAAAGTAACGTTCTCCTAGAGGACACTGCACCCCAGGGAGAGGCTGCCTGGAGAGTAAATGCTTGACAGAGTGACCAAGGGCAGATCTAGTTGCCTGATGCAGGGCTCCAATATATCTCTGTGGCAGTCTGTGTGCATAAGGGATGATACGCTGAGGCAGATTCAAAAGAGCTGTTCTGCTCATTCTAATATATATGGTAATACTGTGCTTTAGTTATAGGGCAATTTTTTTTAGCTAAGGGTCCAAAAGTTCTTTTTCAATATATCAATTTCGAAAAACACAATCTAATTTTAAATATGGACTCCTAATGCCACCGAAAATCAAATATGTGAGCAGCAAACTGCCGATATTTAATTTTTCTTCAAACCTGACTCACGGTCCTCCCCCCACTGATGCCAGCTAGTGGCATCATCATGACTATCACGGCGCAGCAGTTTTAAAATATATGGTACATACCAAGTAGGCTGCAGTAGCGTTCTCGGTGGCATTTGGAAACACATTAAAAATATGCAGCTTGACTTTCTATCCCCTTCACACCCTCTGCGTTTCCCTTTTGGAGAGCTCAGAGGGAGGGTAAGTGGGAAGAAGCCACCCCAAAGAGGAAAATAGTTTTGCTCCTATGGAAAACAATGCACAACAGCAAATCTATTGTTCTTAACTCAGGTTCTGGCTCCCAGGCCAGCCTTCCTGTGTCTCTCATTTTATATTTGTTTAATAGTGATTTTCCATTTAGAGCCGATGCCCTCATTCTCTCTCTGGGTTGGTCTCTGTGTTCCAGCTGCCCCACATGAGGCTCTTGGTGACTCTCGCTTGTGCTTCCTTGTCTACACTCATCCAGTTTACCTGCATCCTTTCCTAATTCTCCATTCGCTGTTAGTTTCCTAGACCCTAAAGCTAGCTGTTTCGCAACCTCCATGTATTACTTCCAAACTTTGACCCTTTTGGTTAACAAATGTTATCTCCTTAATTAATCTGTATGTAGGTCATCTTCAACATTTCTCCACAATTGCCACTGATGAATTTCTAGCTCTGTATTTCTTTTGTTTTTTTCTGAAATCATGCTTTATTAATTGAAAGTCATAATTTGGACAATTGTTGAATATGAAGAAGGCAACAATGACTTAAAAGCATGCCAATCAAAAATTATACAATAATCAAGAAAAATTCAAATGAATCTCTGTCTTCAATACATTCTATATATTTTTTCTGCTTGGGCTTCTGTATTCATTGGTTACTACATTTAATTGGCAAGACTTCTGATCCTGTTTCGGTCTTTCTATGTCTATATATGGAGACTGAAGCAGTGGGTAGGACCAAGTGGAAGGAGCACTGGATTTGAGGCAGAAGGCCCATCTGGGCATAGGTCTCAGCTTTGCCAGTTGGTCACCAGAACCTCATCTGTACAATGGAAATATTATTACCAGTTCTACTAAGGGATAAAGTCAGACAAAATACGTCAACAGACCAACGCCTTCTACTTAAAAGATAATCTATGTGGATCTGTTATTCCAGAAACTAGCACCTCTTTTCAACTTAACAAAAGACCAAAATAAAATGAAAAAAATATTAAATTAAGCATCAAAAGCTTAAACTTGTATCAAATTCTCCAAGAGGTTCTAATTAACTTCTCAGTAAAGATAACTTAGTCGTGTTGTCACTGATATGTATTCCTGTCCCTTAGGTATAGAATATGCTCTAAGAAGCCATGTTTTTGTATCAAAGGAGGCTGTGGAGGAAGGGACACAATACAAAAGGTGATTTGCCATATTAAAATTAAATTAAAGCAAAAATAGAATTAAAAGAGATTTCAGGCTCTAGGGTCCGGGAATTATTAAATTTCCCATACAAGAATGGACTCTTATCTAAATCACTCACTTAAGTAGGTTGTACAAATTTTGCATAAATACTTTCAGTAATAGGTATTTGCTATTTTGAGATGCAACTCATCATTGCCAGGTATCTTGTTTGAAGGAAAATAACACACAATGTCCACACACTGATTCCAGTTCCAGTAACTTCCCACGCAAGTCTGATTCTTCTCACCTGGGGCAGCCCTTTGACATTTTTGAATGGCTTCTAGGTTACTTCTTTTTAAAGCTAAAATTCCTGTCCCTTTAGTTGTTTCACATGTAACATAGTTTATGTACTAGTGTTCCAGGCTGTTCCATTTGTCAATGACCTCACAACCTGAGCACCTAGATCTGCACATCCTACCTACTCTAGACCTATTTCCACTGCTGTGATATGCACAGTGTGATGTCACCCAGGTTCATTTCCCTTGGGAACATGGGTGCTATAACTGGCTTTAGAGAGAGGCATTGCTGTCTCTAAATTGTCCAGAAGCAGAACACGTATATTTCAAGAACGCCCATGAACTGCTATGTTAAAAACTAATAAGATTGCTAAGGCCCTTAAGTTAAACTATCAATAACTTCTGGTTGTAATGTAGAAACCAGAGGTGTTTATTCAATATAACTGGAACTATGCAATTCTTTGGCAATATTCAGTATGTCATGTGTGTTAGTCAGCTTTCCATTTCTGCGACAAAATACTTACATAAATCAACTTTAAAGAGGAAGGGATTACTTTGTTCACATTTCCTGAGATTTCAGTCCTTGCTCAGTGGAATCCATTGCTTTTAGGTCTATGGTGAGGCAGAAGCATGGTGGAAAGATATGGGGGGGTAGGGGAAGCTCTCGACAGCCATAACAGAGGGAGGGAAGGCAGGAAGGAGGGAGAAGGAGACAGAGGAAAGGGTGGGGGAGCACAAGAGAGCCCAAGCAAAAGAGGAAGGGTACAAGTGCACAAGAGCAAGTGAGCATAAGAGGCAGGGCCACGATATACTCCTGGCGATCTACTTCCTCCAACTAGGCCCTTTCTCCCAACAGCCCATTCAGCTATGAACTCATCAGTGGGAAGTTAACACCTTGACGATCCAATCACTTTTCCAGGCTCCATCTGTGAACAATGCTGTACTGGAGACCATGCCTTCAACACAAAAGTCTCAGAGACAATTTATGTCCAAATCATAACGTTGTGCTCATGCAAACAACAGAATATTGGATGACCAGCTATTTCTCAAAATTGGAAAGACCAATTGGATCCCCATTATCCTAAAGTTTTCATTGAGTTTTTACTTTGTATTCTACAATGGAAAGTGTTCTACCAATACAGTAACCATAGAAGGTAAGACAATTATTTCTATTTTATAGATAAAGATAATGAGACACAGAAAATTTTATTAATTGGTCCAAGGTCACCCAGCTACCAAATGGATCTGAACTCAGGAAATCAGACTCCTGAGTCTCTATGCCCCAACGCCCTGGGCAGTGCATAGTTGGAAAACATTACTATTGTAGTGTGAATCTGGACTGTCCCCTGAAAGCCGCATGTACTTCGATGTTATCGATTATCATACAACCATGTGTGATTCTTAGATGGGGGCCTGATCTGAAGGGGTGGATTATGGGCATGTGGTTCATTAGAGGAGTGTGGTGGAAGACAGGTGCGAGATATTGTAGATTACAAGTGTGTGGTGGATTATGGATTTAAACCTAGAAGGAGCAGCACATTGAGCCTGGACTCAGAGAGGAGGATCACTGGGATAGAACTTGAAAGGGTATATGCTACTTCCTCCCTTCCTTCTAGGACTTCCTGTTTGCGATGCCATGATGAGCTGTCTCCATGTCTGCCATGTGCTTCTACTATTGCCAGCTGCCCATGAATGGACCGTGACCATCTGAAACTGTGAGCTGTAATAAACATTTCCTACTCTAATCTGTGTATGTTGGTATTTTGTGAAGCAACAACAACAAAAAAATAACTAAGACAAATACTTATATTGACCAGTCATTTTTTCCTAAAAGAAAGAAATGAGAACCAGGCCCATACCCTAACATGCTTCCTTCTATCCCAAATCTCCAAGATTCTCTCTATGAAACATTTGTATTGCAAGGTGAATTCAGAGAAGGGTGAAGTCAAGTAGTTACAATATTTTAAGCCATTCTGGTCTTGGTATAGCCTGACTAGAATGTAAATAGTAAGCTTTCATGAAGAACATTTTGTAAACAACGAATATACTATAAATGCTTATTACTTCGCAGGTTAATCATAAATTTCACATGCCTAAATATGCCATTTAAAACAGTTGCTTTTCTGGGGCTGGAGTAATATCAGAGCGGTTAGAGTACTTGCCTAGCAAATAGAAGCCCCTGAGTTTGACTCCCAGCACCACATAAGCTTGGTGTGGTGGTGCTCACCTGTAATTCCAGCACCCAGGAGGCTGAGGCAGGAGGATTGTTGCAAGTTTGAAGACAGCCTGCGGTACATAATGAGGTCAGGACCAGCCTGGACTACAGAGTGAGACTGTCTCAAAATAAATACAGAAACCAGTTGCTTTTCTGATCATTTATATTTTTTACAAAGTGCTTTAAGATTTGTTTAATTTATGGTTCCCTTCAGTATTAACACACATATTAATAATAAATTAAGACATGTTAGAATGTTTCATAAGTGGACCAAATGTCGACTCGATGATAGAGTATAGGAAATGGAAAATATTTAAAATCTATTAATGGTACTTTATAGTTCTCTGAAACAGAAATTAACTTAAACCATCTATGATGCTAAAATAAACATTGAGGAGAAATTTATAGTAGTAATATTGGGTTCCTCCGAGTAACAAAACAGAAGTCCTAGCCAGAGCAATCAAACAAGAGAAAGAAGTAAAGGGAATCCTAACGGAAAGGAGAAAAGTCAAATTGTAACTGTTTGCAGATTACATCATTTTCTATCTAAAACTCCAAAGACTCTACCAAAAAAAAAAAAAAAAGAATACACACGTTCAGCAAAATTACAAGATACAAAATCAACAATGTTGCTATACACGAACAAATTGTCTGAGAAAGACATCAAGAAAGCAACTCTATGTATGACACAAGGTTGGATAAAAAACAATGGTGCTTCAATTAAAGAAACTATGATAGTAAAAGACACATTGTATTCATCTCCCTCAAGACACTCCCCGTTGCTTTGAACACACTTAATGTTCTTGCCAGTTTCTGAGGCAGTTTTGAACAGCTTCTTTCGTATCTTTTTTAGTTCATGTTTTTCCTCAGTCAATTCAAATCGTTTACCTTTCAGAGCCATTTTTACTTGGGGAAAGAGCCAGAAATCACACCAGTTCGTGAACTAGGTGGACGAGAAAGACACACTACAATGTTTTTCCAAGCCTATTTTTCTATTGGATGGCACCAAGCATCAGCAATCACTGTATTTTTAAAATCATACCTTGGAAAGACACTGCCAAATAGAGGACTCCCAGAACGCTTCAGAACGTGGCAAGAACAACAGAAAAAGTGTGTCTGAAGTGGGGGCATATTTTGAGGAGAGTTAACAGCAATGTGTCTTTTACTATATTTTTAATTAAACACATCACATTTTTATTAACCCTTGTACCTACCAAAATATTAAACAAACGTAAAAAGATCTCCATCATAAAAACCATAAAATGCTCATGAAAGAAATCAAAGATGACACAAAAAATGACAAGACATCCCGTGTCTATGGATTGGAAGATCAGTACTGTTAAAATATCCACACCACTCAAAGCAATCTATAGGTTCGGTAGAATCTTGTTCAAAATATCCATGACATGCTTCACAGAATAAAAAAAAAAAAGAATTCTAAAATTTACATGGAACCACACAAAAGCCCTGAAGAGTCAAAGCTGTCTTGAGCAATACCAAACACAACAACTATATGTGTGTGTGCATGTGTAGGCAAAAAAGTATGGTACTGGTGTAAAAACAGACATACGGAACCCACAGAATTGAAGACAGAGCCAAGAAATAAACTCACATATCCACAGTTAGATGGTTCACAACAGAGGCTCTGACAACATGCACTGGAGAAAGGTCAGCCTCTTCAATGAATAGAGCTAGGCAGGAGACGGTGTGGGAGGGTCACAAAGAAGGGTCATAATTTTGGCTTGATGCATATTGGTACAGAATACTCAAGTTCAATGTAAACATTATGTATTGCATATATACATTTAATAAAATGGGGAAAATGGTGCTAGAAAAATTGATGTCATATGCAGAAGACTGAAATTTGACCCCGTCTTTATTCAATACAAAAGTCAACTCAAAATGGATCAAAAACCTAAATGCAAAACATGCTGCTACTGAAAATAGAATAAAAGATAGGTGAACCACTTCAAAACACGAGTACAGGTGACGATTTGGCAGTGGTATTTTGGATAGGACTCCAAAGGTACAGGCAAAAAAGAAAAAAAAAGTGAAGACAGATAGTGGAATTCCATCAAACTGAGAAGCAGTAAAGGAAATCAACAGAGTGAACAATCAATTTACACAAGGGAGAAAATATTTACCACCTAATTCATCTGACAGAGATAAAATCCAGAATATGTAAGGAACTCCAGAAACTCCATACCAGAAACACAAAAAAAGTAACTAACCAATTCAATATAACAACAGGCAGCAGGCTGGGTATACACACATGTAACCTCATGCAAATCGAAACCACAAGTGTTATCACCTCACCCCAGTAATAACGGCTAATATCAGAAATACAGAAGTGCACACTCACTGTAGGAATTCAAATTAATTTTGATGTCCGAAATGCATCATGCAGGTACTTCAAAGAAGTAAAGATACAACTGATAATGTGGTCCAAGAATCCTACTAGGTATCTGTATCCAACGGAAATTAAAGAGGTAGGTTGATGAAACACCTGCACTTTCATGTCCATGTTTCATGTTTATTGGGATTCACACTATCCAATAAATGGAAACCAAAGTGTCCATAACTGGTTATTGGTAGAGAAAACATGGCACACAGACAAAATATAACACTATTTGGCCAGAAATAAGAATAAAATTTTGTTAGTTACAACATAGATAGAAAATCAGGCCAGAACGGCAAATTGTGCATGCTCTTACTTATATGGGGAATCTCAAAAAGTTTACCTCATAGAAGTTGAAAGCAAGATGGTGGTTGCCAGAAACTGAGGATGGTGGAAAGAAAAGAAAGACGAGGTGGGGCCAAGGAACAGGCGCTAAGCCATAGTTACACTGGAGCAAGAAGTTCTAGAGTTCAATGGCACAGTAGGGTGACTAGCAAAAGCGATCATGTATATTTCAAGGTACAAGTATAATAAAAGATCTTGAATGTTTTTGCCATAAGAAAATGATCACTGAGGAGATATGATTAATCTGATATTATCTCATAATGCATACATGTATCAAAATATAGAGCACACTATATATTTTTTCTTTTCAATACCAGAGAATGAACTCAAGGCCTTCCCATTGAGCTATATTCCTACCCCTTTTTAAATTTTCTATTTTGAGACTGTACAGTCTCACTACATTGCCCAGGCTGGGCTTGGCTTGAATTTGTGATTCTCCTGTCTCAGCCTCCCACAGTGATGGAATTTCAGGCAAATGCTATAATGCTGGCTACAATTTTTAGGTATTAAAAACACAACAGCAATGGAAAGTTCTCATAACAGAAAGAAATTCTCTAAATTAACATCGTGTTGTACTGAAATAATCAATATGAATACCTTAGGTCTGACTTCAGCTTGACATCCCTATGGTGTTTGTTGGCCAACTTCCTTTGCTCTGCTTTGATTCTCCACACACTATAACTAACTCCTTCAGCTGTTCATACTACCTCCCTTGACATGATATATACCCAAATATTTATGTCTCATTTACAAACATCATTTTGGAAAAACCAAATTAAGTCCATTCCATCTCTGTGCAAGTGACATTTTCAAAGACAAATGGAAAAAAATCAATCCACTCAGTGTAAGATACAATAAAAACCTTGTGAAGACTGGGTGTAAAGTCAAACCAAACAAGTTTGTACTTCCTGTTATTATCATCTTCCCAAAATGGAAAGGAAAATAGAAAATATAAGAACTTTAATTTTTCAGACCAGGCTGAGAAACTGTAATTACACTAACAACATCCCAGAGTGTTATCAACATTGAGCAATCGCTCTCATCTCAACACAGCAGCCGGCTCAGAAAAAATCACACCTTCCAGCTCATGGGATTTGTGACAGTTAGTAACGCATGTGTAATTGGGTAAAAATAGTCATTACTGCAAGATTTTGATTTGCTTCTGTATTTCTCTAACGGAAAGAAATACTCATGGATCTCCCGTTGCTTCAAGAGAGCAATCACCAGGTCTCCTTGGAACGTGTACAAAGCATGGATTTTTGCCAATTTCAGTCACCCAAGAGCTGCCAAACACATGACGGGGAGACATGGAGCCAGCAAAAACTCTGGAAGCTCGTAGACCCCTTTCAAAGCAGCAGAGCACATGGATGGGCCCTGCCACTTTCTCTTCTGGACATGACGTGTCCTCACTGATGCTGCTCCCAGACCACTATGTTTTATATCTTAAATGCCCCAGCCCGGAAATCTCATGTGTTTGAGAGGTGATTGGATCATTGTGTACTCTTCAGTGGATTCGTTCATTGACGAGCTCAGTAGCTGAATGTGCTTGTTAGAAAGTGGGGCCTAGTTGGAGGCACGATTCGGAAGCCTGTATTCTTGTCTTTGACTCTTCTTTGCTTGCTGGGCCCTGTGGGATAAACAGCTGTCCTCTACCACAGTCCCTCTACTATGCCCTTTCTCCTTCAGAGTCATCCCACTATAGACTGAATCCTCTAACGACCAAGAGCAAAGTAAACCTCTCCTCTAAGTTGTGGCTATCTGGTATTTTGTTCAGCAAAGGGAAAATGACTAAGATGTAGACCATAGTCCAAGTCACCATAGTCTAAGAAACGCATCACATGATGTTCCTCCACAGATTCTTATTACTTCCTACCAAAGGTCCCACCTCCCAGCATCCAACCAAATTTATAGATTCCTAAGGAAATCCAGCTCCACTTCCCGGTAGAGCTTGTTCTCCTCTTCTGCGCATCTTGAGCCCTGTGCTGCTGTCTTGCTTTGTACCATCATCCTGTGTTCGTCGTGCCATGTCCCCTCCCTGAACTCTCTTTTCTCTTCTCTTCTGCCTATCCAGATGTCTGCCCTTTCTCCCATCACTGCTCCACACCCCCCACAAAACCTCTTCTCTTTATCAAGCTGTCATTCACATGGAGGCCTTTTCTGTAACTGGAGCAAAGACACACATCTTTAATTTCATGTTGCATATAATTGCCACATTTCATTCAATTTCTAGCTCCACCTGAACATTCTGTGGCATCTTAAACTTGAAACCACTTCTTACTTCTACTTCCCCATTTCTCTGCTGTGTCCCCTTATCTTTGACAAGGATGCCACCACATACCCAGTATGCTCAATGATAAAAATCTAAACATTGTCTCTGAGAATCATTTTCTCCCCATCTGGTTGTCAAGGGCTGTAGTTTCTGGTCTTCAGTGTCTCTGAACACCGTCACCTCTTTCCTTCTTCACTGCTTCTACCTCAGTTTAGCCTTTACCACTCACCTTTACATGTCTACCCCAGTCCTCTAATAGGTCTCAAGCTTCAACCGTACTCAGGTGCCTACTTCATCTTCTACACTTCCCTTTATTCCAAGGGGAAAAAATCTGTCACTTCAGGATAAAGTGTAGATTTTCATGTCTGAGTCAAACCTCAGAGTTGCAATGCCAAGTTTTCTCTGATCTCCTGCCATTTGGCCCTCAACAGGAGAGGGAACACCCAAGCACATTCTACCAATCTTTATTCCTGCAACATATTACCTTGTCTCTCTTCCTCAATATTCTGTCTTCAATCTTCAAAACAGCTTTTTGGGCTTCCCACACCTGAGGAAGGTTCTACAGCACAAACCACTCCCAAGTCTAGGGAGCATTCTGTTTTTTAGATGTATATTTGTTTCTGTTGTAGCACTTAAATACTAAAGGTTTGGTATCCACAACTGAAGTAGGAACATCTTAAAGGCAGAATACTTACCCCTAGCATAGTTCCTGACCAAAATGAAGTCCTCATACAAAATTACTGAATGTACAAGTCAGTAGCATATAAACGTAAATTTCTTCATAGGGCTTTATAAAAGAACTATTCATTGGTCTCCATTCCTCAACAAGCATAAAATTATAAGCACCTGGGTAATGAAGGACTTGGTGTCTCTAGAACTATACTGGAATAGTATACACACAAAGGAGACAGGCAGACACATGAAGGATCATGACACAGACTAGGAGTTCCAACCTATGGATTGATCAAGACACTATATTTACTTTAGTGGACACATCTTTGTCTATCAAGTAGAGGAGGAATCATCTCTTAAGACATCACTTCCAGATCCAGCCATGGGAGCCACCACCAGAGCCTACCAGCAGCTGCAGTTGACCAGAGGTCAAAGTTGGGCATTACCACTCAACTCTTTCATCAAAAAGGTCTACCAAGCAGTGACCTTGTCTGTTTCACAAGATATAGAGAACTCTTCCTTTAAACTCCCATAAATTTCAACACATTTTTATTGTCTGGGAGCTACAGATGAGGTATAAATAGCCACCAAGGAAGTGGCCTGAGTGAGACATAATAGCAGATTAACAGTCCAACAGGCCAGAATCCTGCTCTTGATGAAACTATTAAAACCAGAAAAATCCATTGGCATGGTGATTTTAATGTGTCAAACTATTCAGAATTTAGAATGAAAAATATAGTGTATAAAATTCAGCCCCAAACCATAAAAGCTCATTTTTTCAAAATAGTCTAAATTCATGGTGTTTTTTGGACATCTGGTAGATCTGGAGTTCGATCATGTCTTTGTTATGATTCAAAACACAGCACTTCCCACATCTTTGCTGTACCTCCCTACACTGCACTGTATTATATGGCTCTTCTCTACCGGCCAACTTGTTACATGTCTTGTTCTAAAAAAGCTCATATTTTTGTTCCTCCCTAGAATTCCCCAGCTCTTACATCACTCTTTTTTAAATCATGCTCTTTATTCAATACCTACATAATTCAATAAAATGTCTATAATTTTATAGCTGCATTATGATTCCAGACATCAAGTTATATTACAATACAAAGCAACAGTTATAAAAACTATATGGTATCAGCACAAAAACAGACAGGTTGACCAATGGAACAGAACTGAGGATGCAGAGACAAACTCAAGTACCCTCAGTTACCTGGTTTTTGATAAGGAAGCCAAAAGCATACATTTAGAAAAAGGACAGCCTCCTCAACAACTGGTGCTGGGAGAATTGGTCATCTATCTGCAGAAGAATAAATCTAGACACACAGCTGTCATCATGCACCCAAATCAAATCAAAGTGGACCAAAGATTACTTAAAACTAAAACACTGAACATCCTGGAAGACAAAGTCAGCAAAAATTTAAAACATAGGTGTTGAAAAGTACTTCTTTAATAAGACAGCAAATGAAAAAGAAATAGCCTCCAGAATCAACCAATGGGATTATGTCAAATTTAAAAGCTTCTGTATGGCAAAGGAAATTATGAACAGAGTGAAGGGAAAAGTGAAAGAATGGGAAAAAATATTCACCACCTATACCTCAGACAAGAGGCTAAAAACTAGAGTATACAAAGAACTGAAGAAAAACAGCCCCTCAAATTCAAGGACCTGATTGAAAAATGGGCAATGAAAATGCATAGGCAGTTCTCAGATGAAGGTAAACACATAAGTTGTCCAACATCCTTAGTCATCAGAGAAATGCAAATCAAAGCACCACTAAGGTATCATTGAACCCCAGAAAACATGGCGTATATCAAGAACATGTACAGCAATCAATGCTGGCAAGGCTGTAGGGAAAAAGGAAGTCTTTTACACTGCTGCTGGGAATGTAAACTGGTATGCTATGGAAGACAGCATGGAAATTCCTCAAAAGGCTGAATATAAATCTTCCATTTGATCCAGTGATACCTCTTCTAGGAATCCTTCCAAGAGCTAAAAGCAACATATAACAGGGAAACATGTATAACCATGTTCACAGCAGCACAACTAACAATAGTAAAGATGTGGAAGGTACCAAAATACCCATCAACAGACCAATGGATACAGGAATTGTGGTATATGTACACAATGGAGTACCACTCATCTTTAAAGGCACATGGTTTTGAGGCTTTTGTAGGTAAATGGATGCAACTTGAGACCATGATACTCAATGAAATGAATCAGACACAGAAGGTTAACTATTGAATGACTTCTCTAATACGAGAAACCCAGAATACAGTCATTGTATAGAACCAAATGGGGGTGATAGGAGGAATTAGGAAGTAGGGCGAGGGCACGGGAAGGTCAAAAAGGGGGAGTGGAGTGAAAGGGTTTGTCATTTTGACACTATATGTGCACAAATACTCAATGTAAACATTATGTACCACATATATATATATATATATACATACATACACACACACACATGGGAAAAAAGTATATAATTCAAGAAAGGCAAATAAATATTATTTTTGTGGTATTAGTAATCAAGCCCAGGGTTTTCACGCTGAGCTACATCCCCTGCCCATTTTGGGAGTGGGGAAAAACTGGTGCATGTACATACTGCATCTTGCTCATTTTCACCTCCCTTCCCCTCTTTGTCTCTGCATCCTTGGTCCCCTGTATCCCCTAGCTCTGTCCACAAATTCGATTTTCCTATTTTGGCCCATCACTATTTTTTACTCTTTTTTATAATTTGGATTTCTCATATTAGAAAAGCCATACTGTATTTAACCTTCTGTGTCTGATTCATTTAGCTTAGCATTATGGTCTCAAGATGCACACATTTTCCTAAAAATGATTCAAATTTATATTTCTTTATCTCCGCCCAATTTTTTATTTGATTTTCAAACAGGGTTTTATTAAATCTCTAGTTGCTCAGGCTAGACTGGAACTTTTGATTCTCCTACCTCAGCCTCCCAGAGTGCTGGGATTACAGGCCTGTGTCAAGGGGTCCAACTAGGAATACTAACTTGGAAGGACTATATTCTGCAGGTAGGGAAGATCCCAAGAGGATTGTGTAGAAGAATATGCTTTGTGATCAGAGCTTCGCTTTGGGAAAAGAGCTATCCTTCAAGAAATTACTATCTCAAAATAGACAAGTATAGCACTCAGCCCATTAGGGCTCTTATAATTGGTATCTGCTACCTAATGAGCCAGTTAAAGACAAACTTACCTAAGATATAAAAATCAAAGCAACAGGACTGAAGATACAGATCAGTGG